>PVHP010028111.1:0-23364 GCA_004024765.1 Zapus hudsonius | reverse complement strand
AACTTTTTCTTTTTCAATATATACATTATTAGCTAGCAGAGAGGTAGTTTTCCATATGGCTTATTCACCACAACTTAAATTTTTATTAACCCTCTTCTCACCACTCCTCTCCCCTGATCCCACTTCACCCCAGTATTCTGCCTCTCTGTTTACATGTCTACTAAACTCGCCCCTAAAGCCCTCTCCTTGGCTCCCTCTTTCTGGTCTCTACCACTGACACTTCTCTACATTCTTTTTTTTTTTTTTTTTTTTTGTTTTTCAAGGTAGGGTCTCCCTCTAGCCCAGGATGACCTGGAATTCACTATGTAGTCTCAGGGTGGCCTTGAACTCATGGCGATCCTCCTACCTCTGCCTCCCAAGTACTGGGATTAAAGGCGTGCGCCACCACGCCCGGCTTCTCTACATTCATGATATAAACCTTAAAAAAGAAATAAAAAGTCAACTTTATCTATGAAAGCCTACCATGCAAAGAGCTTTCTGAAGAAGAGAACTCAGTAAGTTCTGATGGCCTTCCGTATGTATTTAGTCAGACAACAGCAGGTGTTTCTTCATTAAACGATGTGCTTTTTGCAGAGTCTTGGGCCCATCAACATGCTGTCATAGATGACAGAGTGAAAAAGAATATCAAAATAGAAGATGGAATAGATGGAAAGAAGAGGGGGACCAACAGGGGTGGGGTATGGAAGGGAGTGTGGGAGGAGAGAATTACGTAACTTTTAAGGAGCCGGCCTTTCTTATCCTTGGTATGAGACTGGAAGGTGATGTGGGCCTCTGCTTACCTTAATGTTTTTTAAATAATGAAAGTAAAAATATATCAATGATAAGAATTAAACAGTAATGAGAGAAAATGCTGCACTTCTGTTTGTTGAAAGGGATGGTTTTAGGTAGCTTGACCACATGGTATGAAGGTGGGTGATTCACTCTATTCCTGCTCTGCTGGCCATGTGGCATTTGGAGATGGTTGCTTCACTTAATGCTGCGAAAACGAAGGCCAAGAAAGTGTATAGGAAATTCAAGATTTTCTGTACATTATTTCTGAGCAGAGGCTCTACTGTGTCCCGTGGTGAGGATTCTGCAGTCCCGCCCAGATCTCTGTGATCTTCTCTGCATGTCACCCTTGATCCATATGGAACCCTGCAGAGAAGGACGGGATGAACAAGGGACCCACAGCCACCGCCATCCAATCAACTCAGGATGAGCCAGAGAGACAGAAACCAATGATTCCCTCGTAGCCTTCCATGTCTCAGAAGGGAAGCTCCTTTTCCACACGCCTCTTTGTAAAGCCACCGCCTAGGATTCTACAGTCCCTCAAGACTCCCGAGGCCCCACAGGGCAGGTGCAGGGCTCTGTCTGGAGTCGAGATAGGGATCTTGGCACCCGACTGCCTAGCTTTCCAGGATCAGGCCGAGACACAGCAGAACACACGCTCACAAGCCAGCACAAAGCCAGGGTCTCGTGCAGCCTGGAGTCTTTGTTCTGCAGAGCTCAGGTTACAGCTTCCAGCGTTCATGGTGGAGGCTTCCATTAGATGTCACCTGCCCTGGCCTCAGTGTCATGTGACCCGCTGTTGGCTCCTATTGCTTCTGGGTACCGTCCTATCGAAGGCCCCTCAGTCCCTCTGTTCCTGAGTTCATGGACAGGCTATCTGGGGAGAGTGCTTGAAGGACACGGCCCTGAGGTCCCTCCCCTCCCACTGCTAGCTTTTCTTGGCTCATAGTTTTGGACCTGTTTGCTGCTCATAGCCAAGTTCTTCAAGTCCGAGATTGCTGGTCCTCAGGTTCCAAAAGCTTCCAGAACAATCACAGCGGAAGGAGTTAGCTTATACTTGAAAGTCTCTGTCGTATCAGATACTTGGCTCCTGAACAGAAATAATTCATTGGGAAGTCACTATGGTAATCTAGCCTTTTTCATTTCCTCGGGATTCCCTCTACTTTCTCCGAGCAAATTTAATTCCTGATATAAAAAAATGAACGTGTGTTATATTGACGCCTAGAAATCAAGTCTAGTTGAAAATATTTCATAATAGCAACAGACCAAGCAACCCAGAAAAGCACTAGCCAGAGGCTGCCTGGTTTTCCATTGTTCTCAGTCCCTGCAAGCCAGAAGGAGAACCTGTGGAGAACTCAGTGTTCCGCTTTCCTGGAATTCTCTGCCTCCTTCCCAATTGTGGAGCATTTCCAAATTGCTCCAACTTCCAGGAGCGCAGAGCAGTGAGCTTGGCTCCTCCATGACTTCACTCCAACTTGTAATCCAGTGTGTAAGAAGAGAAGGTGGAGGACCGACCGTGCAGCCAAGAGCCTGGCACAGAGATGTGACGTGTGAAGTCCGATCTCAGAGCCTCATGGCCTGAACTCCTGGGTGATCCCTGTGGGCAGGAAATATCTAGGGAGTATATCTTGTTAAGGGCATGGGGAAGAAGACACAAATGGCGGTAGCTTGCTGGGCTCTCTCTCGCCAGATTCTCTCTGTTCTTGCCAAAGAGTTTTTAGGACCCCTCCTTGGATTTTCTCTTTACTTCTCTCTTTCTAAAATTTTTCATTGCCAGCTTCCGTAAGTATAGGCAACCATGGTGATTCCAACCCTCCCCATTGTCCCCTCTCAAATCCACCCTTCACTGACTCTTTTTCTTTCCAATATGGTCTCTTCTTTTTTGGTGCCATCATTTCTTCCTCCTGTTATGGAGGTCTAGTGTCAGGCACTGTGAGGTCATAAACACCAAGGTCATCTTGTGTCTAACGACGTTGTAAGCAGTCTTTCCTTTTCTTTGGCTCTTACATTCTTTCTGTCACCTCTTCTGCAATGGTCCCTGAGCCTTGGAAGGTATGATAGAGATGTCCCAGTGCTGAACACTCCACTGTCACTTCTTTTATTTATTTATTTTATTTTTTATTGTCCATAATGAGATAAATTTAATAAACAAATAACGAGTTGTTATCCCCATTTCCCCAATGCCCCTCTTCCCTATCCCCAATCAGCTGGATATCCTCTTCCGTGGGCAGTCTGGATCAGTCCATGGGGTAGGGGATTATGGAAAGCCTAGGAGTCAGCCTGGTCCCACCCGCCTTAGTGTGATGTTTGTTACTGAGGGGGACAATGTCTCTGGGAGTTCTTCGCCACCATGGCTCTTACAGTCTTTCCACCCCCTCTTCCGCTCAGTTCCCTGAGTCATGGTGGGTGAGTATTAAGGCTGCTTTATTGTTGAGGTCTTAGGGGCCTCTGTACTTCTGCTTTAGGTTGGTGTCTGTCTGGCTTATCCTGTGTTGACTGATTGGCTGAGGTTATGGGTCTCTTGTTTGTCCCACCATTCTCTGCGAGGTTTCATATGGATCCTTCACGGTAGGTCTGAGGTGGCTCTTTCTTGCCAGGATGTCAGCTATCGGCCTGCGGCTTGTTGGTAGGGTTGGAGGAGCCCCAGCTCTCTCGCTGCCTTCTGGAAGATACAAAGAGAATCTCCACTGGAGAGTGAGATCAGTATAGATTAACTTCAATACACATGTCTGAATTAGCTAGATTCTATTGTGAGTAGCCTCTTTGTAAATCACTCCTATAGTGCATCTCTTTTGGGGGGCCCAAGAGTTTGGTTCCCAGTGTATTTCACCCTGAGTCCCCAGTTCCGATTAAGGGCTCCCTGTTACTGAATGGATTATTTGGCCGAATTAAAAGCTGTTGATTGCCTCCCCCAGGCTTTGGCTCCTCCATTGCACAAGTGCTCCTTTCTTGTTCTGTTCTCTCCCAGTAGGAAGTGTGGTCAGCCTACTCATGGCAACAGGTTGTGTTTTATGCCAGTGGTCTCTGTTTACTCCAGCTGTTGTTGACCAGCTTCCCTTGGCAGCTTATGCAGTGCCTTCCAGCACTGTGCTAACTACCATCTGGGGGCTGGTTACCATTCTGGACCTCGCAGGGTCTCTCAATGCTGATGGATGACTTTCTGTGGTTTCTTCAGCAACAGGAACCTACCTCAGGCCTGGGGTGGGCATTAAAGAGCTTTGACAGAATCCTGTCTTGTTTTTGGAACCTCATGGGTCACTTTGGCCAACAGCTCAGTGAGGGAAGGAGCCGATGACTGAGACCAGGAGTTGCCAGACTGATCAGTTTTTCACAGGCTTAGACTCTCTCCCCTTCTATTCACGGCCCCTCTTGCCAGGCGATGTTCACTACTTGCTCAATAGGTTACAGTGTGCTCGTGAAGATTTTATTATTTTGAACCCATTTTGGTTTAGCTCCATGCTTAAGTAAAATATGGAATGCTTCAGGAATTTGTGTGTCATCCTTGCTCAGGGGCTACGCTAATCTTCTCTGTATAGTTCCAGTTTTAGTACATGCGCTGCCAAAGTGAGCACTCCGCTGTCACTTCTCAGGACTGTGGTGACTTTTGAGTCACCACAGAGGTCACTGCCATCTGAAAAGAAAAGCTCCTCTAGCCAAAGCGAGAGTAGCATTATTATATGGGAATAAACAAAAACATAAAAAAGTGCTTAGAACTGAGTGTTGTGGTGCATGCCTTTAATGCCAGCACTTGGGAGGTAGAGGTAGGAGAATCACAGTGAGTTCAAAGCCAGCCTGAGACTACATAGTGAATTCCAGATCACCTGGGCTAGAGTAAGACATTACCTTGAAAAAACATAAATAAATAAATAAATAAATAAATAAATAAATAAATAAATAAATAAATAAATGCTTAGAGGGCAGTTTAGTGGGCATAATATATGCATTTAGCCAGACAACAGCAAGCATTGCTCCCCTAAGGCTTATGACCTCCCCAGCCATAGGCTTTTTATTAGATTTTCAGTAGCAGGCATGTATTCCCTCCCATGGAGCTGGCCTCAAATCCCGTCAGAGAATAGTTAGTCTCCCTCATAACAGACATACCTCCATTGCACCAGTTGACACATTTGGCCTGGCTAACCAGCCTTATGGCTGGCAGGGTCTGATGCTATTTAACACTGTTGCTGACTTCTCTCCACCAAAAGGCTGCGTACAGCATAGCTCTTCCAAACTCTCTGACAGCTGGTCAATAGGGTGGAAGCTTCTAGCTCAACTGCAGCTTGATTTCTTAGTGAGCTGCAACCCAAACATGTTGAGTTTTCAGCAATAGGATCATACCATTTATTTTGGTGGGCAACCAAGAGCTTGGCAATGGGCTGTAGTGTTTTGGGGGCACCAGTGACCTCCCTAGCCAACACTCGCTGGAAGGTATCCCACCCCCAGCACTGATAATTTTCAAATAACAATCAATGACTTCTGGGCATATCATAACCCAAATCCATAAGATGCTTTTGTCTATACTCTCTTTTTAAAAAAGTTTAAATTTTTAAAGAAATTTTAATTAATTAATTATTGAGAAAGAGAATGTGAGAGAGAGAGAGAGAATGCATATTCCAAAGACTCTAGCTGCTGCAAACAAACTCCAGATGCATGTGCCACTTTGTGCATCTGGTGTATCTGGCTTTATGTGGGTACTAGGGAATCAAACCCAGGCTGTTAAGCTTTGCAGGCAAGCATCTTAACCACTGAGCTCTCTCCAGCCCATACTCTCTTTTTTAAAAAACATATATATTATTGGCTAGTAAAGAAGTAGGTTTCCATATGACTTCTTCATAAATCTTGAATTTTGACCAACCCTTCTCCCACCCTTCCTTCATTCCTGATCCACTTAGATTATTCCAATCTACTTCTCTTTTCTCAAGATAATTTGTCTTTCACGCTTCTCAGGCATCTTGTCTTCTTTCTCGTTTTCATGACTTATTCCCCCCATTAGTCTGCAGTCCCTGTGACCATCTGTTCTTCCTTCTCCAGTGCTCTGGATTCTTAGTTCCCTTTTTTCTCACCTGTGTGTACCCATGTTTGTGCCTACCTGTGCCTATGGATGCACACTTGGGCATATGTGTACATTTTCTCACAGTCCTATTCACTTCTGTCTGTCCAAGATCGGAGTAGATGTGGGAATGAACTTCAGCCAGACCTCTGCAGGGTCCCTGCTGCAGGCGCCAGAGCTCCTGAAATCAGATGGAAAATAGCGCTCTGCGCTGGCAGCAGCTTGCCCCTGACGACCAGATGGCCACGCTCCCCGAGACAAGCACCAGGCATTGCTACGTCCTGCCTGGAAACTGCCCGAGTTGGCATCTCCTCAGCCCTCCACCACAACGTGCCAGCCAGCGCCCTCCAGGGAACAAAGCAACAATAGGCACTGTGGGGATGCCGCTCAGCACAGCCAGACTCCTGTGCGGTGCCCTCAGCTCAGCCCCGCACTTACGAGGCTCCAGTCTGACAGGGCCACTACCCTGAGTTTCTGTGGGAGGCTCAGTCTAGTCCCACTGGTGCGGGGAGCCAGACGCTGGCCACTGCCTTCAGTCTATGGGGCTTGGGCCAATTTCTCTGTGGCCCACTGTGTGTCCTGAGGAGAAGAGCTATGGACAACAGAGGAGGAACTGACGGCTGATGCTATGGATGAGCTGGCCCCTTCTGTGGCCTGTGGCTTCCAAGGAGCCAAGAAGGGGAACCCATCGGAACACCCTACTTTCCCTCCCTGACCTGTGAGCTGTATTATAAGTAAAACGAGGAGGGCGAGGCTGCCGAGAAAGCCTGTGACCTTAGGCTCTCCTGGAGATTTAGGTGGTTTCATTTTTAGCGGTTTTTTTCTGTCCTTCCCCAAAAGTCTGCTCTTATGAATTTTAAAAGGTCCATTGATTATAAGCCAAACTAAGGGCACAACTGTCCCAGGGGGAGGGGCTGTCAGAACTACACCAGGGACAGTCCTGAGAACATCAGGACTTCGGGAACCTCAGGTTAGGGCAGGACACTCTGCAAAACCAGACCCTAGTGAAGTGTCAGGACTTAGCCTGCCACTGGTGCCAGTAAGAGAGAGTGCCCTTATAAGCGGAAAGAAATGGTCATTTTTTCCTGAAAAACATAAAGTATATACTATTAAATGGAAACAATGGAGCGCGGAGGGTGGGATGACAGCGAACGTGTCCCAGCAGTCTTGGAACCATATTTATTGAGCGTGTTTGTATTTCATGAATTTATAACACGTGATTTACGTCTATGTTTGTTTGTGTCTTGCTGGCTCCAGGAGTCATCTTGGCACACACTCTTCTTCCAAGCCTTGGCCAGGCGTGTCGACAGAGGACATGGGGTCGCCGCAGCTGCGAACATTAGGTTCTTCTTAGGTCATGATAATATTGCAGAAGTTGCATAGGTGCCAGGAGCAGGGGGCATGGCAGAGAGATTCCATCTGGCAAGTACGAGCTTCTTCTGGGTTCATAACGAGGGTTTATGAAGTGTTTGAGGCTCTGATTTTCAAGCTCACCCCTGATGTGGGCTAGCCCTTCTTACTGAAGCACCTGGAGGCAGGGTAGACATGCATCAGAGCCCAGGAAGGTAAGGAGGCTGGAGAGAGGGGTCTAAACTGACCCCTGAGCTCACACAGAGCTGTGCCCAAGGCCTCCTCTACTCTAAGCCTCTATCACGAATGAGAGTTGACAGCAGCAACCCGTTGGTACTGAGCTTGTGCTGTGGCTTTGCGCAGGGTGACATGGGGCCCGATTTTTCTGGTCAACAGTTGCTGGTTAGGGAAAGTACGAGCTAGATGGTTCTACTGTAAAAATGCAGCAAAGCGTCCATGAAAAAATCAAACTCTGTTTGCAATGTCCATTCCCTATATGGAATCCAAGATGCTATGGGAAAGCTCAGATGGCGAGTCCAGGATGGCTGGGTGAGGCGGAGAATGAGGCGAGGCACACAACCCTGGCACCTGGGGGTCTTAGGGAGGGCCAACCTGGGAGTCTCCTTGCCAAACTCACTTACGTGGTAGGAAGATGAGATTGGGAAGGATGCGAACCAACGGCTCGGAGTATAATCCAGGGCCCGCTCCACACAAGGCAAACATCAGGAGTCCTCCCAGTAACTTTCTGTCTTTAGCTGACATTCCTTCGGAGCTGCTGGTTTTGGAAGCTGTACTTTTGCAGGGATCGATTGCTTCACAGAATTTTGAGCCCTTCCCAGCAGATCACGTTTTTGTAGGGCGACGTTGATTCTCGAGCCTAATTGGCATCTTCAGTGTCAGCTCTGGGGATGCACACCTGGGAGCACAGGAGTTTTGCAGACACAAATGAGACTACCCACATGTCACCTAACACCCATGGGCTGACCTGTCTTTGGAGGACTGGTTTGCAGTGAATTCGTCTCACCTTATTTGATGTTCAGAATGGGTGTCATCTGGTCTTCTGGGCCTAAAAATTAACCTGTAAGCCCAGGGACTTCCCTCGCTGAGTCACGGCCCGTCATGCCACTGCTATCTGGTGAGAAGATGGGACTTGTACTGAGCCCCCAGGCCCTTGGACTCAGGCTGAGGCAGGCCAGGTGAGAGAAGAAATTCCCGAGTTATGTACTCCTGCCTCCAGCACGGTAGGAATTTGGAGCTGTAGGCTAGGCCAGGAATGCAGAGCAGAGGGAGGCAGGCAGGCTGCAGTGGGCACAGGCTGGGGTCAGCCCTGTCCCTGTAGGCCAGTGGACAGGGGCAGCCCACAAGGGCAGGGACTGACAGTGACCTGGCCAAACAGGTAACAGCCTGCTTGACTCCATGTATTTGGCAGCTTCATTCCCGTCTCTGAGATATCTTCTGCAGAGCATAGGACAGGAGACTCACTGGAAGTCATTGTGACCACAAACCCTTTGAGGAGAAGGGCCCGTCCTGGGGGAGGCCATTCTCAGAGGCCCAGACTATTCTTTCTGCAGACAGAGGCTGCCGATCCCCATGCCGGCTGCCTGTTGCAGGAGCCACTAGCTCAGCAAGCACTCCTATCGGCCCGTGACGGCGAGCTGCAGGCCAGGAAGTCTCACAGGTTGTTGCAACCGCAGCTGCGGAGGTCTGACCAGGACAGCTGCGGGCTCTTCCTCCAGGAAACACTATTTAAGACCTTTGGTGTTCCCCTGAGAGGATTGTATCCGCACTCTACCTCAGGCACTATGGGGAGACTGGTCTGTCCTTCAGGATATGGCTGTTTCTGGGAGCTCCACAGAGTCCCATACCTGTTTTGCACTTTCCCTTGGCCTTGGGGAGGCCATCAGTTTCCTGTGTGGCTCTGATCCTTCTGCATAGTGGAGGTCACCTGCATTCCCTTCTGATCTTTTCTTTTTCTAAATAACTGGGTCCTTAGCAGCTAAATCTCAGGCCAAGACCACCAGTGCCTGGCTGGGCAGCTGGTGTAGAGGGTCCAGGTATGTGGAGGGTCCAGCTGTGTAAAGAGCCGCTGTGCATGAAGGGTCCAGGCATGTAAAAGACCCAGGTGTATGGAGGACCCATGTATGTGTATGAAGGACCCAGGTGTACAGAGACCAGGTGTGTGGAGGGCCCGACATTTGCCAGACGTGAAGGAGCAGAGCTTACGTAGCACCCAGAGCTGCCATCAACCAAAGTTCTGAGTAGGATAAACAGACATCAACTGAAACACAGCAACACCTGGCCTCTCCTGGCTTTTTGGAGTCAGACACGCTACCAGCAGAAAAAGCACCCAGGATTCCCAGGTGGTCTCCCATCCAAGTACTAACCAGGCCCAACCCTGCTTAGCTTCTGAGATCAGACGAGACTGGACGCGCTCAGGGTGGTAAGGCCATAAACTCTCCTGGGTTTCAGTGATTTGTGTATTTTCCTCCTTTACTCTGCTGTCATGCCTGTTCTTTGAGATTCTTTTCCTCTTTCTCTTTTTACCCAGAAATTTGCTTTGACAACAGCTTTGTTGTTTAGCCTAATGATTGTGTCAGAAATGTTTACCAAGCCTGAACTGAATGTTGAGGTAATTTTGGAACACAGACCCCTGCCCCCCGGCTGGGTTAAACTCTGCTTGACAACAGCAGCAGCAACAACTTTTGTTTGAACTGGTGGGTTCTTTGGGTTGTCGGCCCACCGTCGAATCTGGTGGCTAACCTGGAGCTAACCTGAGCCCAAGTTAAAGGGATCATAAGGAAGGCTGGTTCCGAAGACCCCAGCTGAGTGGAGAGGACGGACAGGTGGATGTGCTGGGCCGCTCCGTGGCACCCAGAGGGGGAGAGAGAGGCAGCAAAGGTAAGGAGGCCCCACGAGGCCTGGCTGGGTTGGGAGCAGGCTGGGAGCAGGTGGCCAGGGTTCTGCCCCATGGAGGGCTCTGCTTGTTTGTAGGCAAACAGCCCCGGCACCTGCAACAGCCTGAGCAGGGCTTCATTAAACAAGGCTTCTGCCTCAGATCATTAATTTGTTTTAATTAGGTGTTCACTGGTCCGAGGGTTGGAGAGACTCAGTGGATGGAATGCAGGCGGGCTGCAGCCCCCAGCTGGGCCTGGCTGGTGGACGGGGAGGTGCTGCAGACAGGCGAAGTGGCGGGTGGCCTCCCAGGGGTGGGTGATACTCACCCTGCAGGACTGTGTCTTCCTCTGCTGATGGCAGCGCAGTCTGCCTTGGGGTGGGGGCCTGGCAGGGCTCCCAGGTCGTCAGCTGTGTACTCTCGGCCACCAGCCCTCATTAATCCTGAGTGACATTCCCGTCTCCATCATTGCTTAATGAGCCTAGGTGCCTGTGGGCCCATCAGTGCCCAAGACAGGATTTTCTTTTATACTGTGGGAAAAGAGGATGTTGCTGGGGGTCTGTGGGTTCCATCAGCTTAGCACAGACCATCTTTTTTCTTTATGAAAAGTAGGATTCACAGTGAGAAATATATTAGTTCAGAGGCAACTCAAAGTTTGGGGAATTACTGACTTTAAATGTGAGTGTGTGTGTGTAAGTAAAAACATTCTAATTAACCACTCTTTTGAATAAACTAAACTTTTTTCCTTTTTTATTGTGGCAAAATACACCTAACAAAATTGGCCATCTTAACTACCTCAAAGTGACCACCGCTAGTTATACGTGTCTTCTTGTCATTATTAAGATGGGTTGAAAATCCAAGTGCACGGTACGACCTCCACTAGCCACAGCCTGAAGCCCACGGCTGCTCCCTTACCGCATTCCTTTCCACGGCTCTGACATCTGGGGGACAAGTGTACTTCTGTGGGCCTCGAAGCTTCTTTTGTGTCTGTCTAGAGTCTGCTGGTCAGAACACGTTCTCTTTCACTTTGTTCTCTGATGCTCTCCACAGGCTCCCCAGTGTTTCAGCCTTCCTTCCTGGATCTGAGTTCTAGACTCTCACCTGCTCCTCCACGGACCTCATATGGTGTTCTTAATCCTTGGCTTCCATGGAACTCCTTGGCCAGGACTTTGAAGTGTCTGGCTGCCGTGGAATCTGGTTTTGATCACAGAGGACCACTGAGTATTCTCCATGATGACCTTCACGTGTGGTTCTTCTGGTCTCAGCTCTCTTGAGCTGTCATTTCTGCTTCTTTCCTGGAGCCACGGAATCCCTTGTTTTATGTAGTTCCAAGGCTTGGTGGTTGCATCACCCCCCCCATGGCCTATACAGTAAATGTCATCTACAGCCTCTGTGTAGAGGCTTCCAGGTTGCACCCCAGACTTCACCTGTGTTGGGCTTCTGTTGCTCAGTGGACAGTTGGCCCAGAGCCACGACACTGTTCCTCACTTCCTAGGAGAAGCCTCCTTCCCACCAAAGGATAGGAAGCTAACCTAGTCCTTGGTTCTCGGCCTCAAGCTCCCCAAACTCCCCCTGAGTTCTTCCCTCTGCCAGGGTCCTTTGGTGCAGCTCGGGCTAACAAAGTTCACAGGGCTCCAGAGAGAGGGTCCTGGGCCCCTGGGAGACACGCACTCCTCACAAGCGTGGGTAGAAAGGCAGGAAAGGTTGCCCTGCTGTCTCCCTGGCTTATCAGCCAATCTCTAGAGCTGGGAAAATCTTCAAAACCTTATGTCATGTCCCTTTGCATAGGTCTGTGTGGCCACGTCAGTGTAGCTCTGCATGATTTTCCAGAACAATCCTGGCTTCATGGCCATTAAGAGTGGCAGAGGGACCGATGTGAGCCTCAGACCAGGGAGGCGGAGGGAAAGAACCGCCTGTTACAAGAGCCAGCTGAGGAGGAAGAAGGTGGTCCACACTATGGCCGACAGAAACTTCCGTAACCAGAACATCGCATGTGATCACACAGGATTCACATACATCCTCCCAGCTGTCTTCATACATGTGCTGAAATTGCTCTCACACACATGTACATGCACTCACACGTGGTCATATACTCATAATGCTCACATAATCATACACATGCCCACAGCGACGTCACTATGCACACATGTGGAAACATGTTTAGAGACAGTCCATATCTCCTCGCATGTATCCTCACACTGTTCTCACATATTCTCAAACACCCAGAGTCACGCGTACGGGCTCACCCACACCCTCGCGTGTATTCACACAGCCTCTGTCATCTCACTTCACTCGCATCTCAACCTTAGGTCAGCAGGGTCTGTTCTCGACATTTTCATGGAAGTGAGGAGCCTGACTGACTTCCTGTCACCTGACCGAGCTTCTCTACTCCATCCTCGAGTCAGCCAATGCAATAGGGAGCAGGGTGGACCTCAGGAGAACGACCCCGCTACCTCACTCTGCTCCCACTTTATGGGGACTGCTCACTTGTACAAAGGCATTTTGAGATACCAGGGACATTTATAAAAGAGTGTGGGTGCATTGGGGTGCACCTAGGAGCATGTTTGTGTACACACAGGTTTGCACAGACACACGTGTGCAGATAGAGGTGCACGTGTAGGAACACATGTACACAGTCGTGTGAAAACATAGGTGCTTGGATGTGCACGCATGCGTAGCTGTGTCAGATTTGAGGGGTGTAGAGACTCCATGGCTCTAAAGTAAGGCTGGCTTCCTGAAAATGTTTTGTGTGACGGTTTCCCGTTCTGTCTGGACAACAGCTAACAGCCCAAATGTGGTAGGTATGCTTGGAATGGGTCTGGGGTCCATGAGGAATTGAAGACTTGATCCTATTTGATCTTCATTGATTCAACCTATAGCTGGTAGCAGCCTTGGTGGCATCAGCTGAGATCCAGGGACTCTGACACCATCATGCCTACTAACACCACCGGAGGGTGGCATGTGGTGAAGTCTTACCCATGTAAAGGTGGCACTGAGGGTATGGAGGGGAAGACAGGCTCCTTCCACGCTGTGGCTGTTAGGGACCAGACCACAGTTAGCATGTGGGTGCAGTTCCTGATGCCAAATCTCTTCTATGGGTTGTCACTCAGGAAGTTCATGGTTAGTCTCCTTACCTGCTTGTGTGTCTAGATTACTGGGTGAAATAGCAAGCAGTGAGCATTTCTTACCCAGGTGAAATTGTGGCAGGAAAACAGGACTTCGAGAGGGTGACGCCAACATCAGCATCGAAAAGAAGGTAATGGCAACTGGAAGACTAGCAATCTTTCCAATGCTGGCTACATGCAACCGTAAAGCATGGGTGAGAAAAGCCCATGATGTCTAAATCTGGGAGGGGTAGGTGCTATGGAAATGGCCTATAAATGGCTTTTGGACCCACCTCAAAAAACCAAAACCAAACAAACACCAAACAAACAAAAATGTTCTACAGTATTATAGTTATATTTTGCTTTTCATTCCTAATTAATTCTGTATTTTTTGACTTAGTCTTCCTACGACCTTGCCTCTTAGCCATACTTTTACAAGGAATCCAGTCATTGTCATATCTCAGTGAGTCTGTATTTTCAATATAGTTACTTTATGTTATTTAAAATCCCCTCTTCTACTTTAGCTCTGTTTTTTTATATCTTCGTATTTGTGATCCTTTTGTTTGTTTGTTTGTTTGTTTTTGAGGTAGGGTCTCACTCTAACCCAGGCTGGCCTCAAACTCACAGCGATCCTCCTACCTCTGCCTCCCGTGTGCTGAGATTAAAGGCATACACCACCATGCATCACCATCCTCTTATCTTAAAGGTTACTATTTTTTAGCCTTTGTTTTTAAAATAAATTTATTCATAGCTGTGAAGTTCTCTTTAAATACTGTCTCAGTTCTATAACACCGATGTTATCATTATGCCTTGGAATTCACATCTTGAACAGTGTAAAGGCTTATTTGGCCAGTATGTGGTCATTCTTCGTGAATTTTTTAATTCAAAATAAAATCTGTATTTGTTGGATTCTAAATGTAATGATTTGATCAAAATTATTTTATTTTCAAAATATACCTCATTCAGCAACTCAGGCCCAGAGAGCCAATGCCACATATTCTTATTAATGGCACACCTAGAAAACTTTGGTGCCAGAGATGGGATATCTTCCAGTGAGTTGTTGGCCAGGGAGGTTCCTGAGGCCCCTAAAACATTATAGGCCAAGGCGCTTGGTTGTCCACTAGAATGAGATGGTAAGACCTTATTGCTGAAGACCACATATCCTTGGGCTGCAGGTCACTGAGAAATCAAGCTGGAGCTGAGCTGGAAACCTCCTCCCTGTTTACCAGCTGACAGAAAGCTAGTAAAATCTATGGCTGCATGTAGCCCTATGGGAGAGAGACGTCATCAATGGTGGTGTACAGCCGTGAACCTTGCAAGCCTGACGAAGGGCCAGCCAGGCCAAATGTGCCAACTAGGGCAATAGTGGCACCTCTGTTGTGGGAGAAACCAATTGCTCTCTAATTGGACTGGAGGCCTGCTCCATGGGAGGGAATGCATGCCTTGTACTGAAGACCTGTAAAAGCCTATAGCAAGGGAGGTCATGAACCCTAGGGGAGTAATGCCTGCTGTTGTTTGGCTAAATACATATACTGTGCCCACCAAAGTGCCTTAAAAGCACTTTCAAAAGAAAATGATCACACCCATCTAATAATGCTACTCTCACTTTTGGCTAGAGAAGCTTCTCTTTGTCAGATGGCAGTGACCACTGGGATAACACAAAAGATATCACAGTGTTGAGAAGAAGTGACAGTGGGGTGTTCAGCACGGGGACATCTCTATCACACTTCCTGAGGCTCAGAGTCTATTGAGGAAGAGGTATGGAAACATTGTAAGAGCCAAAGGAAGGGGAGGAGTGCTTACAATGCAAACTTCCGGACATGAAATGGCCTTGATATTCATGACTTCGCAGTGCCTGATAATACCTGCACAAAATGGGAGGAAAAGATGATGACACTGAACAAAACAGAGACTAATTTAGAGGGGGAAAAGATATGACGGAGGGGGAGGAAATCATAATGGTTTATGATCTATAATTATGGAAGCTATCAATAAAATGTTTAAAATAATAACAAGAACAAAAAATTTACCTCATTCATAATATTTTAATATAACACTTTCTAAAAAGGGTATTAGAATTTTCTATCAAGTTTGTGTGCTACTTTCTTTGAAATCAATACTTTTTACTTTATTGCTTGGCTGTGTTGGTAGGTATGTGTGTGTTTATGAATTTTAGGTATTTTTGAAGATTTGTAACTGATATGTTTTAGTTGTTTTCATGCGGTACCTCTTTTGATCCTTTCAATCTTTTCTGCCTTCAATTTGTTCAGTTTGGTGTTTCTATACTAGTGTTCATTTGATTAAGGGTTTTCGTATTTATCAGTTCCAGCAATTTCATTTTTGCTCTTTGGGTTAGTTTTAAGTATGGTTTTTCTAAATAACAATGCTGCATTTTTAAAAATAGAATATCATATTTTCTTTCTTTTTTAAAGATAAAATTCTCAATCTGTAGCCGAGGCTGTCCTAAACTCATTATGTAGACCAGGCTGGTGATCCGCCTGCCTCAGCCTTCTGAGTGGTGTGGTTATTGGTGCAATCCAACAAACCTGGCTTGATAGTTTCTTTTAAAAGCTCAGCATTTATACTTAGCATAGTTGTTTATTTATTCTTTAAAAAAATCTTTATTGTCCAAAATCAGATACATCGAATGAGCAAATATTGTGCTGAGATTCCCCTTTCCCTCCTCCCTGTCCCCAGTCCACTGGGTGTCCTCCTCGGTGGGCACACGGGATCAATCCATGTGGTGAGGGGTTATGGATAGCACAGGAGGCATCAAAGTTTCCCCCCTTTATGTATTGTAGCTGATGGGGGTAATGTCTCTGGACATTCTCTCCCACCATGGCTCTTACAATCTTTCTGCCTCCTCTTCCGCTCAGTTCCCTGAGTCATGGAGGGCGAGTTTGAAGTTTGTTTCATTGTTGTGAACTTGAGTCTCTGTGCTTCTACTTTACGTTGTGTTGGAAGTCTTTGGTGTCTGTCTCGCTGACTCATCCTGGTTGACTGGCTATGGTTCTAGGTCACTTTCTTGCCCCACCACTGTCTCAAGTGTTTCACTTGGGCCTACACGATAGGCCTGGGTGGTTCATCTCTTGCTGGGATATCAGCCTTCGGCCTGCGATTCATCAGTGGAGTTGGAATGACCACAGCTCTCTCACTGCCTTCTGAAAAATACAAACACAATCTCCATCGAAGTGTGAGATCAGTATAGGTTCAATGAGACACACATTTCTAACTTGGCAAAATTCTATTGAGATTAGCCTCTCTGTAGTTCTCTGGTAATGGGAATTTCTTTTTGGAACCCCAGTTCTTGGTTCCTGTAGGATTTTGCCGTGAGTCCCAATTCCAGCTAAGGGTTCCTTGTCACTGAGTGGATTTCTTGGCCAATTTAAAAGCTGTTGGATACCCCCTCAGGTTTTGGCACCTCAGGTTTTGGTCCATTGATCTGTCCCAGAAGGAAGTGTGCTCAGCCTTCTCATGGCAAAAGTCTGCATTTTGTATCAGTGGTCTCTGCTTTCTCCAAATATAGTTGACCAATTTAATTTATTTTCATTTATTTTAAACTTTCATTAACAATAGAACCTGATCATAATTCCCTCCCACCAACTTCTTTTGTCCCCCTCCCTCCCCTCTCCACTGAACCCCTGCTCCTATTTTGATATTATGCTATTTGTTTTGCCCTCATATTACGCAGGAGGTCTTGTGTATTCAGCTACGGCAAGGTCATGAATGCAACAGTCCCTTGAAATCGGGATGAGAGTATTTCAAACACTCCTTTGGCTCTTCCGTTCTTTCTGCCCCCGCCTCTGCAATGGTCCCCGAGTTTACCAAGCTTGGAAGATATGATAGAGATGTCTCACTGAGTGCTGATCACTCCACTGCCACTTCTTATCAGTGCTGTGATGAGGTCTGACTTTCTCCAGGAGTTGCCACCATCTGAAAAGAGAAGCTTCTTTAACCAAAAGTGGGAATAACATTAATCTCTGGGCATAAACAAAAATATTTACAGGGCAGTTTGGTGGGCATACTATTTCCATTTAGCTAAACAACAATAATAGCTTCCCTGCTAGGACTTAGGACCTCCCCAGCCATAGGCTTTTGACTGGATTTCCAGTACCGGGCATGAAATCCCTCCCATGGAATGGGCCTCAACCCCAACCAGAAAGCAGTTGGTTTTCCCCATGACAGACATGCCATCATTGTATCAGTTGGCGTTTTTTTTTTATTGTCCATAATGAGTTACATTATTTAGTGGGCAAACAATGCGTTGTTATCCTGACTTCCCCAATCCCCCCCTCCCCATCCCTGATCAGTTGTGTATCCTCCTCCGTGGGCTGTCTGTATTAGTCCTTGTGGCAAGGGATCCTGGATATCTTAGTACCCATCCCGGTCTTCCTGGCCCAAGTGTGTTGTTACTGATGGGTGCCATGCCTCCGGGCAGTCTCCCCCACCACGGCTCTCACAATCTTTCCGCCCCCTCTTCAGTTGGCGTTTTTTGCCTGGTTGGCCAGCCCTGAAGCTTGCAGGTCCACTGCTGGTTAAGGCTGTTGATGCCTTTCATTCCGTGGTAGACTGCATAGCTCTTTCCGGCATCATGGCAGCTAGTCAACAGGGAGAAAGCTTCCAGCTTGGCTCCGGCTCATCGCCCAATGTCCTGCAGCTCAAGCCTGTGGTGTCTTCAGCAATAGGGTTGTCATGGTTTGATCCAGGTGTCCCCCACAAATAAATGAATGTGTTCTGATAGATCGATCCTCAGCTGATGGCAATTCGGGAATTAGAACCTCGCTAGAGCTGTGTTGTTGGGGAGGGCTTAGGGGGTTATAAGCCAGCTCCCCCTTGCCAGTGTTTGGCACACCTTCCTGCCGCTGTTTGCAGTGCTGTGGCGGAGGTGATGTCCACCCTCTGCTCATGCCATCGTTTTCCCTGCCAGGATGGAGTCTCCCCTCGAGTCCGTAAGCCAAATAAACCCATTCCTCCACAAGCCGCTTTTGCTTGGGTTCTTTCTGCGCAGCAACTAGAAAGCTGACTGCAACAAGGGTCTTGCCATCGAGTTCTGGTGGGCAACTAAGAGCCATGGCAACAGCCTGTGTTGTTTGAGGGGCATTAGAGGCCTCCCTGACCACCTCACTGGAAGGCATCCCATCCTTGGCAATGAGATTTCCTTATACCAACTTATGGTACTTCTGCCCAACTCACTCACTTTTGAACTTATATATATTTTAGTCAGCAAATAGTTTTCCATATGGTTTATTCATATCATCTTTAATTTTGGTTAACCCTCTCTCAGTCCCCCCTTTCTCCATCCTCTTCACTGATCCCACTTAGACCAGTTAATCCCCAGAATTTTGCCCCTCTGCCTACATATCTACTATATCCTCTTTTCCTTCCTCCCTCATGGGCCCTTTCTAGCTTCCTGGCCTTTACTCTTACTTCAACTCTCATATAAATCTAAAACTTGGAAGCTAGGGCTTACATGTGACAGAGAACATGCTGCATTTGACTTTCTGAGCCTGGGCTACTTCATTTAGTGTAATCTTCCAGATCCACCCATTTTTCTGAAAATTTCATTTTTCTTTAAAGCTGAATAGAACTCCATTGTGTATATGGACCATATCTTCATTCATCAATTGATAGGTATCTAGGTTGGTTCCATTTCCTAACTAGTGTAAATAGAGGAGCAATAAATATTGATGAGCAAGCGTTTCTCTAGTATAGAGTCCTCAGGGAATATACTCCCATCAGCTGGTTTAGATGCCTGTGTGAGAGGGGTGGCTGGGACCCCTGGGCATCCTGAAACCTCCTGTGCTGCTGCTGTGTGATGGAGGGACGAGTGTGTGATGCTGTCTGGAGGTGTCCTGGGGCTGCTCAGCTGGTCCCCGTTGTCTTCTCCTTCAGGTTCTTTTGATTTTGCAGTGCCAGTGGGAGTGGGAGCATCCCTTCCCACAGTAGTTTCCAGTGCTGCTGCTGGCTCAGGCAGGGCAAGGGGAGACACTTCCCCATGGCCTGTTACTCAGCTCAGGAAAGGGCAGTGAGACTTGGCAAGTGCTGGTGGGTGGTGGCTTTCAGGAATGTCATTCTGCCTGGTCCTTCCCCTTCATTCCTGGCCTCTGGACAGCCAAGCGGTAAATGGAATTGGCTGTGAAATACTCTTCTTGAGAGAGAGAGACTTGGAGAAAGTGATTTATCACTGCTAAATATTTGTGAGGAATTCTGCCTCTGTTTCACATTCCCTGACATTTCGCCCTTATTGTGAGATGCACATTTTGATCTAGGAACTGGTGATTTAGTCTGCCTAATGGGTTTAGTACACAGAATTTAAAAAATAAGAATGTGTGCTCAGATGTGATACCACACTAACATTTAACTAGTGCCAAGCACAAATATTTGTCTATTGAGTGAGTAAGACACACCTAGGAAAGCTTGTGTCTGAGTCACATACCATGGATCTGGTGCCCTTCTCTCACCATTACTCTGAGCTGGAGAGCAACTCTTAATGATGAAGCTGGGGGTGGTACATGCCTGTAATCCCAGGATTTTGGACATTGAGGCAGAAGGATAAGGAGTCCAAGGTCATCTTGACTCCATAGCAAGTTTAAGGTTAGCTTGGGCTATATGAGATAAGAGATAGGTGGATGACAGATAATTAGATAGATAAGTGATAATTTGATAGATCGAGAAAGCAAGTGAACAGAGCTTGCGTCTGAAGTGTTTGCCACACAATGTGTGCTGTGCGTTCTAGGCTTACAGAGCATAACTGTGCTGATTGCCTTTCCCGGGAAACATATCCTTCTCCCTGCAGCAATCCAAAGGGTGCCCAGAAGAGCCACCGTGCGTACTTGTTCCCAGACCATAGCTACACAAATATTGCCATGATGTGTGCTCTGTAAATACTAATGGAAAGAATCAGACCACACAACTCCCCTCCCCACACAAGAAAGAGCTTAAGGATCTCCACTCTGCAATTTTGTCACCCACAGGGAGAGAAGACATTTGATAAGACACAGGCCCAGCGAGGCCACCACACACGTCCTTGGTCCTCCCAGCCTTCCTCCCGCTGTAGCACCAAAGAAAGAAACCCTGGAGCCCGTGTCTGCTGACTGAGCAAACCTGCAAGTGACACTGGTCAGCGATGAGCTCTGAAGAACCCTGTAGAGGACATACAGGCGCCACTGCCTTCTGAGCTCTGATGGCCGCAGCCTGACCCTGCCGCTGGTGTGGAGCACGCAGCCAGCCTGCGAGAGTGGCAGCTGGAAGGGGGTGATGACAGCTCTCCAGTTAGGCTAATAAGAGACGGGCCGGTGGGCTTATTACCTAGAGCAGCGGTTGGAGCATCTGCCTGAGGAGGCAGTGCACAGCCCAGAGGGCGCAGAGCCCGGAGCTCCAGAGGGCAGGTGTGGTGAGAGTCCCAGGAGAGGAGCTGCTGCCCAGAGCCGAGCCAGCAAGGGGAAGTGGCATGTGGGCCTATTAGGTGGGTTCGCAGCGTTGCGTGGGCCACGCAAGCTCTGGGTTTTGTCCCGAGCGCAGATGTAGGCCGTAGAAGAGATCTTACCCGGGAGCTGCTATGAATTGGTTCGAGACTGTGTGGGTTACTTTGTCACCAGAGAAGGATTGAGGTCGCAAGTGCCTTTCTCTATGTCCATAATTTTCTTGAAGATGACACACGGCAGCAGAGGAGACCCCCACATGACTCACACTCAATCCCCAGGGAAGGCTGCAGCCATGGGAACAGTGGGGCCCTTCCTGGTGATGTCTGCCCTCAGGTGGAGGGAGGTAGCCAGCGAGAAGTGCATCCTGGCCCCAGCACTCCGCTGCAGGCAGTCCTGGCTTTCATCTGGTGGCATCTCATGGAACCCGGTGCTAAGGTTCCTTCTTCTCTCATTTCCTACTGTCCTTGGCAGGGAGGGCCTGGGGGCCTGAAGGAGCCCCAAAGTGGGTGTGAGCCACGCGGCAGGAGAACAGTGGATCTGTGTTTTCCCTTCTTTTGTCTTCTTTTTCATGGTTTCCCCAGTGCTTCTATCTGAGTTACAGCACTCCCATCCCAGGCTCAGTTCCTATCCATTGGACGGTGAAATTTCACTTCTGCCTGTCTAAATTGACATCGTGTGCTAGCACTTGGTTGTCTGGACATGGTCTGGCCCTGTGTCTGGCTCACGAGGGACAGGAGGACGCTGAGGCCCCTGCCGGACTTAGAGAGTTGGTAAAGTCATTGCACAGTTGTTCCCCGTAGAGGCAAACCCTCTCAGTTCCTTGTTTTTAAGCTCTGTAATTAAGTCCTTGTAGGTCTCTGATCAGCACTAATGACTGTTTACGACTGGTGAGGTGTGGCCGTGCAGAGTTGCTGAGTGGGCGGCCTTCACCACAGACCAATGCTGACTGTAGCCTGGGAAGGATCAGGCGCTTATGGGGACTGTCCTGTCCTTACCGTTTCTCTGCAGCCTCCCTGTGTCGCTGCTTCTCCATCAACCCCAGGGCCTGGGACATATCAGGGTGCCGGCTGGGTAGGATATAGCCTGTGACCTACTTGCTGGAGACAAGTGCCACACAGCCCAGCCCACGTGAGGGAGAGGATCTGAGGGCCATCTACCTGCCTGGTCCTAGGCACCTTTTAAGGGAACTTAAGTCATCATCTACTCCTAGGTTTCCATGTGCTGGCACTCAAGGCCATGGAGGGGTCATGGCTAGGGGAGCCTCCAAAGCCCATTATCTGTTGAAGCGAATTGTCCACCAGAGGACCAAGCCCAGCCGGGGTCTTGGGACCTCGTCAGCTTCAGTGGGTGCTGTGTCCTCAGCACCCTTCTGACTTTGTCCCTTCAGGCTCCTGTTGCTGTCCACCTTCCTCAACCTTCTCCGTTTCAGAGTCCTCATGGGCTCAGTGGCTGGCTCTGTCCTCTGGCCCTAATGAGGCTGGGATCTAGGAAAACGTGGACTCTTCAGTGGGGGCCATGCAGAGACAGCGATGCCTTTGGAACCTGAATGCTATCTCATGGCCCTTCCAGCTCCTCCCAGAAGGTTCTTTCTGCTCTTAGAACGTGAGGCTGATGCAGTGGCACACACCTGTAATTCCAACACTCTGAAGGATATGACAGGAGGATCAAGTTGTAGGCCTTCTTGGGATACATGGTGAGACGTCAACTCACAAAAATAAACAAGAAAAACAGAAGGCAGTACCAACCATGAAGAAGTTAGAAGCGAGGCAACCATGGGTGGGTGGCCTTCCACTTTCCTGCCTCCAGAGGTAACATTGTTTTCAGGAAAGACCAGTTAGAGCCTATGTGTAGCAGATGAACTTACCTCAGAGCAGGAGTCAAGAAGCTTGGGAGGAAGCTGCTTCCAGGACCTCTAGGAGTCTCTGGAGGTCAGGGACTCATTGGCCATGGAATAGAGCAGAGAGACATTTGAAGAGTCAGCAGTTTGTGGGACCACCCCTGTGGCCCTCTCCAGCCTTAGGTGGCAGCCCCAGGTATGGATGATGGCTCTAAGACCAAAGGCATCCAGGTCAGGCAGGTGGGTCCCCCTCAGACATTCTTCCTCCTCCCTATTCCCCACAGCACCATATGACTGTCTGCCCACCTGAATCGGTGGCCCCAATTCTGGTCTTTTTCCGTCTGTGAGGTTCTGTTGAATGACGTGATGAAGAGAGTCCTCAAGTCGAGTGTCCCACTCAGGCCTGGGCCCCAGAGGACAGGCCACTCTGCCCTAGTCTGTCCAAAGGCCAAGGCTTCTTTCAGGGGTCCATGGCTGACTTATGAGCCCCACATCATGGCCCACACGTTTGGGGACCCACCCTTAGCTCTCAGGACTGCCAAGTACCCCATCCCTGATGTCCAGCACCCTCCTATCCCAGATTGGATGGTGTTGAGAGTTGACTAGTTCCCTGCTTACTCGTTGCTCACATTCTGATTTCCATTTGGGTGGGAGGGAACTGGATCCTGGCTCTTCACGTGGGCCTGCTTCTCTTCTGGGTCAGACACCGCTCCTGGAGAAGCCTCGGCACTGAGTGTCTTGGGATGTACAGTGGACTCTGTGTAAATCTGAGTCATTGGTGACTTCCCCTCCCTCTCAGTGGGTCCAAGGCAGACCCCACTGCTTGTCATATCCAGCCAAGGAGTTTTCAGGACATACAACAGTTCTCTTAAGATCAAAGATTCTCAGGAATCTTAGATCCACAAGACTTGCTGGGTGCTCCCATATGGCGCTTGATCTTT
>PVHP010028110.1:0-23387 GCA_004024765.1 Zapus hudsonius | reverse complement strand
TTGTCCATAATGAGTTACAACATTTAGTGGGCAAACAATGAGTTGTTATCCCCAATTCCCCGCTGCCCTCCCCTCCCCCCTCCACTGGATAACCTCCTCCATGGGTCGTCTGGATCAGTCCTTGTGACAGGGGACCATGGATAGCCTAGTATTCAGCCAGGTTCTCCTGGCCATGCCTCTGGATAATCTCCCCCACCACCGCTCTCACAATCTGTCTGCCTCCTCTTCTGCATAGTTCCCTGAGTCATGGTGGATGAGTATTAAGGCTGCTTTAAGGTTGTGAGCTTAGGGGTCTTTGTGTCGAAAATCATTGGTTTCTGTCTCACTGGCTTATCCTGTGTTGATTTAATGGCTGTGGCTGTGGGTCCCTTGTTCATCCCAACATTCTCTGTGGGGTTCCATATGGATCCTCCACAGTATGACTGTTGTGGCTTGTACATTCTCATTGACAGACCCCTCAGTGTCCTGTTGGATATCTACGGGTGCATCCCAGTTTATAAGAAATGCCTTAGGAGGCTGAGGAGATCACTTAGTTGGTAAAGTGCCTCATAAGCATGAGGACCTGAGTTCAGGTCTCCATCCCCCACATAAAAGCCGGGCATGACATGCGTGCCTGTAGTCCCAGTGTTGGAGAGGTGGAAGCAGGAGATCCTTGGGCTTAATGGTCAGCCAGTCTCACTGCATCAGTGAACTCCAGGTTCAGTAAGTGAACCTGTCTCAGAAAATAAGATGGAAACTGGGCATGGTGGTTAATCCCAGCACTTGGGAGGCTGAGATAGGAGGATGGCCATGACTTCAAGGCTAACCTGAGCTACAGAGTTCCAGGTCAGACTGGGCTAGTATGAACTTTAACACACACACAAATCAATAAATAAAAATAAGATGGAGAGTAATTGAGAAAAACACCACACCCAGTGTGAACCTCTGACTTCAACGTGTAGTTGGACACAGATATGAACACACACATAGACATGCACACACATACACACACAAAAGAAATTCCTTGATAAATTATTTTTGTTTGGGTTTATCTGAAATTAAGACTTCATGCCTGTAACTGGGGGAAAATAATTTTAGGAAATAGAAGTGAAGGAAGAGGGGAAGAGAGAAAAATAAAGTCATTGATTGCACAGGCTACAGCTGTAGGCAGGCGAGGATCCTATATTGTTATAAAACTGGAAACTAGTTTGCCAATTTCTTTAAAATTAAACAGGCACCAGATAGTCAAGTGATTCCATTCCTAGAAATCTACCCAAGAGGAATAAAAGCATGTCTACCCGAAGATCTGCATGTGAATATTTACAGCACCTTCTTCATTACAGACAGCTGGAAACATGCCAAACTGACAACAGATGGAGAATCACAAAGACAAGATGTACAAGAGACCAGCTCTGCATGGTAGATGCAAGGACCACGGTAAGTGGAGGTTTAACGTGTGATGTGAAGACTAAGGAGAATCAGATCATTATAAACTGAATGTATTACTTCTAAGACATTTGACTATGTGCGTTATATCATGCTGCTTGTAGGTACCTGGCTTCATCATTGTGGGGTTCCTATGCAATTGTTCCTGGCATCTGGACTGGCGATCATTCTACTTCCCTGGATTCTTTCACCTTGTCTCACTCCTGGGCCAGGGGTGTGTACTTATCACCATCACAAAAGACCCCAGTTTCTGCAGGATACCCTGCCCAATGAAGTTAAGGCAACAAGAATGAACCCAGGTTTCCATCTGTCCTCATATAGTTCTAGGTCATAGTCCCATGGTCAGATCCCAGCAGCCATGTGAAAGTCAGACATGACGGCCCATGCCTATAATCCCAGCACTGGGGAAAGGGAGATAAGGGGGTCCCTAGGACTTGCTCACTAACCAGTCTATTCAAATTAGTGAGCTGCATCTTCAGTGAGAAGCCCTAGCTCAAAACATAGAGACCAATTGAGAAAGACACCTGACATTCACCTCTGTCAATCGTTGCTCTGTTCTTCCCCATTTTCTTGTTGTCTATCCACTAAAGGCTGCCTTTCGCTGCTTGCTGAGTGGTGCTCTTCATGTAATGGCTAACAGCGCGCTGGGAATCCCAAGGACTCCCTACAGTCTATTCACCAAGACTGTCTCTTTCCTGCAAACTTCACATTTCACTGAGGTCCTCTCTGTCTCCAAGCTCACATGGCCATCAGAGCATTTGTTTCCTACAGTCAGTCTGAGGACCTCATTTTTCTGTCCATCTGACCATTGAAGGCTATCTTAAGCTCCTCGCTGCGTGGCATGTTTCATGTAATGGTGAACAACATGGTGGCTTGCTCTTTGAAATCCAGCATTCAAACCTCCACATTCTGGCCCTGACCCCCATAGGCTCATGATCACCCACAATGTAAATTACACTCAGTCCAACTTCAAAGGTTCCTACAGTCTTTAACAACTTTACCATTGTTTTAAAGTCCAAAGTTGGGCTAGAGAGATGGCTTAGTGGTTAAGGTGCTTGCTTGAAAACCTGACAGCCCAGATTCAAATCCCTAGTTCCCATGTAAAGCCAGATGTACAAGGTGTCACATGCATCTGGAGTTCATATGCAATGGGAAGAAGCCCTGGCTTGCTCATTCTATCTATCTACCATCTATCCTTACAAATAATAAATGAAAAATGTTTTGGCTTTTTTGACATAGAGTCTTGCTCAGGTGGACATGGAATCCACTATGTAGTCTCAGAATGGCCTTGAACTCATGGTGACCTCTGACCTCTGCCTTCTAAGTGCCGAGATTAAAGGTGTACATCACTACATACAGCTAAAAGGTTTTTTAAGACCAGTCTCATTTGAGATTGAAGACTGACACTTAACTGTGACCCCTATAAAGTCAAAATAAAAGATATATACTTCAAACACATAATGGTACAGAGTAAACATTTCCATTGCAAAAAATCATAGCAAAGAGAGACTGGACCAATGAAAAAAATCAATAACCAGCTAGCAATCATCAAATATCTGTAGTTCCAAGTCCAACATTTATAACCAGAGATGAAGTCTCTGTGTTTCAATTCTCTTCCTCCAGCTTGTTCTGAGCAGCCGAGGGAAAACTCCACCATAAGCCAGCAGCTCTCTGTGGCAGCCGTTCCACAGTCCTAGTATACTCCAAACATCCATACTTAGGTCTACACTGCAAACCATGATTCATCTTCATAGCTCCATACAATGGCCTTACTCACCCTCCATCCAGGGATTCAACCCTGCTTTACATTGTCACATTTTAGTGGCTCCTGAAACTGGGTGTACCAGTTTCATGACCTGCTTCCCTAAATTTTTTAATGCTTCCAAAACTAGTACTAGCTGGGTAGCATAGCCAAATTAGTAAATCCAGGGGGGACTAAAACTTGTCCTTGAAGAGCAGGATACTCCTTCACCAGTCTTTCTTCAAGACCCCTCCTTTCAGTGGAATGTGCATTCTTTCTAGTTTGAGCCTTCCATGGGTGGGTTTCACCCTCCAGCACCTGTTCCACTGTCCCAGTGGAAAGCAGTTGACCCACCCTTAATGGTGGTAATCTCCCTTCACAATTGCAGCTTAAGTAAACGAAAACCAGTCTCCTCCAGTGACTTCAAACTTGCTTGAATTTTTTTCTGTGATAAACTGTGCAACTTTCATATCTTTCTGGACTACATTCCAACAAGGCACATCAGTTCATTACTTTTAAATTCAACTTTCATCAAATTCTCAGGGCATCAGTGGCATGCAACCAACCTTTTTTTTTTTTTAGTAGCTCAGTTTCAACAAAGTTCTCTCTTTCCTCTTTAAATGTTCATAAGCCAAGCCTCCATAATCCATAATTCTATCTGCATTTAGAATTTTCACACTCTCACCAGAATAGTTCATCAGGTTCTTCTTACAGTACTGTAAGTCTTCTTCATTCCAAAGCACCAAATCCTTCCACATTTCTCCCGCAAACACATTCCAATAGACAAAAACTCACAAGGTCAGACTCATTACACTAATAACCCCACTTCTCTGGTAGCAATTTTCTATTGGAGTTACCTTCTTGTTGCTGGGATAGCTTTTGGGAGAAAAGGGTTTATTTCCAGTTTACAGATTCCAGGAGAAGTTCTATCAAGGTAGAAGAATCTGGCTCACTTCTATATATCCATAGCAAAGAGACAAAAACCAGCATCAATAAACACAAATAACCAGAGCTCAAACTGGCTCTCTACACACCTAGTAAGGATAGACTCAAGACCTGCCCCAGTGACATACCTCCTCTAGTAGAGCTCTACCTGCTAAAGACTAAGTAGAAAGCTTAATCAAAAATATCTGAGTCTAATCCAGGTGTGGTGGTGCACACCTTTAACCCCAGCATTCAAGAGGCAGAGGTAGGAGGATCACCGAGAATTTGAGGTCACCCTGAGACTACATACTGAATTCCAGGTCAGCCTTGGCTAGAGCAAGACCCTACCTGGAAAAACCAAGTAACCAAATAAATAACTGAGTCTATGGGAGGCATACATTTACATTCCAAACACCACACACCTAACTTGCCAGTGTTGTTGATTGGTTCACTCTCCTGCTTCTAGTTTCCATGTCTATGGCAGAGGTGATGTCTAGTCTCTGCTCATGCCATGCTTTCCCCACCATCATGGAGCTTCCCTTCAAATCTGTAAGCCAAAGTAAAAGGATTTCCTCCCATTAGCTGTTTTGGGTCAGGTGTTTGCCCCAGCAATGAGAAAGTAACTACAATATCTTGCCATCATCATAAAGCCTTCCATCAGCTGCTTTTGGTTGGGTGTCTTGTTCCAGAAATAAGAAAGTGACTACAACAGAAGCCAATCATCGATCCCATCCACCCTCAAGGGGAGATTGCACCAGGGGAAAGCCAGGAGGCTGGGATCCCATGGACCCCCTACAGTCTGTATACCAGAGCTTAGCCTCTGCCCCCCAGTGATCAGCATCCCAAATCTACAAGGCTGAAATAATTTCCCCATCACTGTCAGTTCCACCCTCTGAGTCTTCTGTTTCTATAAAGGGAGCACATATTTATAGCTGGAAAATTTTATCAGCCAGTATAATTTTAAAATCCATCAGGGGGCCTGCATTTTTTGCCCTTTCTGCCCCTTCAGTTTAAGTTGATAGCATTTTTGAGAAAACAATTTTTTTCAAATACTTTGTGGGACTCCCATGAGTTTGTCTTTCCTCAAAAGCCACATCCACAGCTCTTCTTGAAATTGGCCCTCTTCCACCTGGTCCCCTGCTAAGAAAGTCGAAGGACAACTCAGTTAAGTTTGCAAAAAGCACCCTGTTGTTTTAAAGGTTTTATGAACTTAACCCTTCAAGTCTGGAGAGGGTCCTGTGACCTTCCTGAGGTTTTAACTAAACCTTGTATAATCACTATTTGGGTTTTTCCCCCTTATACCAGGACTTATTTGAGACACATGCTCAAAAGTAATTTCTGAATTTTAGCATCTTTTGCCATCTGCAAAGATTGAGAATTTTCAAAACTGTCAAGTCCTGGTGCCTTTTTTGTTGACAGTTCTCCCTTCTCACACTCTCCCTCCTCTTCCATTTTACCATCAGCCCCAAGAAGAAACCAGGTGGCACCTTCAATATTTTGCTTAGAAATCTTCTCAGTTATGTCGCCAGATTTATCACTTACATCAGGATGATGATTAATGTGTGTATGTGGCATTTGTAGCTTTTAATACATTCAGACATAATTGTGACTTTAAACGAATATGTAAATACACACACACGCATATAAAGAAGAATTCAAATCTTTAACTGTTTGGAAATTTACATATTTTTTAGTTATTTAAGAAGTGTTTGAATTTTTAGAACACGATGATTAGTAGAAAATTATAGCGATTACTGAAGGCACTGACAGTGCCTCTCTATGTATGAAGGCTCCTCAGACATTTGCTGTGTTTGATAAAATGTGAGAACTCCAGAAAGATTCATGGGGCAGATGCTGGAAGCCACAGAATTAAGGAGACAAGATCAGAACTGGGTATCCATTGCTATTTGGATATTTGCTGAAGAGAAAAGCTCAGTGTTAGAAATTGGTTCTGCAAAGCTGCTGTCCTGAGTCCCTCTAGTGGATAAAACTGGAAGTACTACCTCTTGCAGAGCACCAAGAGAAAATTACTTTCAGTCATATCTGGGCGAGGTGTGGCGGTGTATACCTACAATCCCAGTATTTGAGACTGAGGCAGGAGGATTACAATTTTAAGACTAGCCTGGGTTGCAAAATGAGACCCTGTCTCAAAAAAAATAAAATAAAGAGAAATAGTTTCATCTGATTAGCAAGACCAAAAAAAATTCAGAAATCCTTTTTCCAGTGTTGTTATATTTAGCCTTTGCCCAAACACTTCCTACGTCATTAGGCATCACAGATCACAGTCTCTTTGTGCATCTTTAATAGTGACCACCTGCTTCCTTGTCAGCTGACATCCCATCCCTGGAGCCTGTAAGCCTGGGTCCTGCATTTGCTATGCAGATACTCAACACAGTTCTAATCTCTCCTCCACCTGACAGTATTTGAAAATATTTACCAACAGCTTCTTGCTCCTCCAACTGTTCCAGATCCTTCTCTTTGTCTCAGCTGTTTTAATCTGATGTGTCCACAGCCCTTGAAGACACACTGACTGCCAAACCCTTCCCCCAGGCTCTGAGTCCCAGTGATTCACACTGTTGCAGGGTGGCACTCCTCTCCTGCCATCCCCCCCCCCCCAATTCCCAGAGCCTGTGCTTTCCCGGGCATCTCTGTCAGGTGATGGGATGAAGGCTGAGATTGCGGTGCATGGATTGTTCCCACTTGGTTCTCAGAACTGTCAAGACAGTCACACTTGTAACTACCGAGACAACTCGCACTTGCCTTACTTTCCCCTCCTTGTAGCCCTGAAATGAAACATTTTCTCTTCTTGGATTGAGCTCACAATTTTGCAAATATAATGTCTGCAAATAACAACAAGCAGATGATCAGGGGAACTTTGTGAACTTGACCTGTCACTGATCAGAGAGATCAAGAGAGTCCTCAGGGAAGGGGGCTCCCTGGGAAGATGGGGGCCCAGAGACCTAGGAAGAGGTCTCTGATCTTTGGATTGGCAGATGACCAGCCTAAATCCCTTCTGTTCTACCTGGAACTGATTTCATTCAATATTGCCCTCTGTGGACACAGAGGAAAAGACTCCACGTCAATAATGTAACATCCCCGTAAGTTTGAAGACTGATATTCAGTCTACGCACACCTCTCTCCTCTGAACTAATGGAGACTTTTCCCTGAAGGGCTGTTTTTCAAAACCTTTCATCATTTACATCATCTCCCCTGGCTCTATTCCAACCTCTCCATAACATCCTCCACTTATGGGCCCCAAGACTGAACAGCATGCTTTAATGACTGATATCGGCTATAGATTAAGAGTTATTTCTGTGAAAATGTTTCCTTTATACCAGTTCATTTGGACAAAGATTTACATACATAAGGAGTCCCTGGAGAATGGCAGGTAATGTTTCAAAACTTTCTTTGTAGATCAGGCAATTTGGTATTAGGGTACATTTTCCCACAGAAACAAGATTCTAGTTTAGGTTCCCAGCCCAGCCAGCAAGAGCCAGTTGAATCCAAAGGATGGACTATGCTTAGGGAATAAGAATTCCCTATATGGAAACATAGAGACCAGTAATCTCTTCCTGGCAAGAGGATGCCCACAGGGAACTTGAGGAAATAGGTGAGTGACGTTCAAGTGTCTTCCCACATCCTTCTCTGGCTCTCTCCCACCTCTTGAGCCCTCATTCTGATGTCCTAGTTTCCTAATCCAATGACGCCCAAGTCTCTCAGGATGCTGGCTCGCCCAGACTTCCCTCACAGTCCTGTCCACATCTCTCTTCCAGGACCCAAATTCCATCTTTTTATTGCAGCCAACTTCAGGTGAGTGCTAGGATAGAGGCATCTCACTGAACCAATTATCTTAGCGAGTCCTCGGTGACACTTCTGACGTTACTTGGGTACCTTAGTTATCCAGGAGGTTGTCATCGGTGCAACGTCAGGCAGTGTCACTAAATGAACAGAAGGGATTCCTTAAAAAATCTCAGAGCTCCTTCCTCCTACCTTTCTCCTGATGGTGTCTGTGACCCTCCTCTTCCACCTCTACCTGCCCCTCCGCCTTCTCCTCCTCCTTCTCCTTCTCCTCCCTCTCCTTGTCCTCCCCCTCCATTTTAAATATATGTGGCTTACTGTACATCAATTATACTTCAGTGAAGTGAGAAGCGCAAAACACTAAATGACAAAGAGACATATATTAGTTTGCCGTATTTGCCTCAAGTATTGTAGAATACTTTGCTATAAAATGAAACTAAATCAAACAGAAAAAAATGAAGCCCTCAGCCACCATTCAATTCCCTTGCCCTTTCCTCCAGAAGCAACTATCATGAATTTAGGACATAATACAATTAGCCTATTGCTAATGATTTTATGAGCATATATATATATATGCTTAAGTAATATATATATATTGTCTCTACTTTAAAAGCTTATATAGGGCAAGCTATGTAGCTTAGTTGTAGAGCACTTGCTTAGCATGAGAATTTCATTCTACCAAAAAAGAAAAAATATATAAAGAATATGTGTATCTTGTTCCATAAATTAATTTTTTCCTCCATAATGCAATATGCTGACATCATACAGATATTTTATATATGGATTTACTTTTTATATATTGATATTTTTGTTTTGTTTGTTTTAAGACAGGGTTTCCAGTAACCCAGGCTGACCTCAAATTGTATGTAGTTAAGCCGGGCGTGGTGGCGCACGCCTTTAATCCCAGCACTTGGGAGGCAGAGGTAGGAGGATCATCATGAGTTCAAGGCCACCCTGAGACTACATAGTGAATTCCAGGTCAGCTTGGGCTAGAGTGAGGCCCTACCTCGAAAAAAAAAAAAACAAATTGTATGTAGTTGAGGAAGACTTTGAACTTTTTACCTATCTCCTGAGTGTTGGGATTACAGGCATACACGACCACACCTGGTTTATGCCTATATTATTTTATATAGGTACAATATGCTCATTGTAAAAGCTGTTATAATAGTTCATCTAATGAAATATTATGATAACTCATATCACAATACAATGTGAATATACTACATTTCAATCCATCCTCCCTTTGCTAGGCACTTCACAGGCTTCCAGCATTTCCTAATGATAGACAACATTACAATAAACTGCCAAGGTCTGGGCAGTGGGAGTTACTGGGGAGAGCACCACACAGGTCTATAGATGAGACTTCTATGAGTCAGATGTTGGGATAGCTTGTTTCAGAGATCTAAACCGGGTGTGGTGGCGCACGCCTTTAATCCTAGCACTGGAAGGCAGAGGTAGGAGGATCGCCATGAGTTCAAGGCCACCCTGAGACTACATAGTGAATTCTAGGTCAGCCTGGGCAAGAGTGGGGCCCTACCTCAAAAAAAGAAGGAGGAGGAAGAGGAAAGACAAAAGGAGAGAGAAGGGACACTAGTCAATAAAATTAGAGATTAAAAGGACATCATTATAATAGATAACAACCAAATTCAGGTAGGAAATGCAACCTGCCTAGATGCCCTTCAACAACTGTTCAATGGATAATGACATATATTTATTTACACAATGGAGGGGTTTTTGTTTTTGTTTTTTGAGGTAGAGTCTCACTCTAGCCCAGGATAGCCCGAAATTCACTCTGTAGTTCCAGGCTGGCTTCGAACTCCCAGAAATTCTCCTACCTCTGCTTCTCAACTGCTGCAATTAAAGGCCTGTGCCACCACACTCAGCAACAATGAAGTTGTATGCAGCAGCAAAAAAAAATGAAATTATGAAACTTGCAGAGAAAAGGATGGATCTGGAAGAGATTATATACGAAGTGAAGTAACCCAGGATCAGCACGTCAATACCACATATTCTCTCTCTCTCTCTCTCTCTCTCTCTCTCTCTCTCTCTCTCTCATATGTGGCTCTTAATGTTTAGAATTGTGTGTAAGTTGAAATAAAAACAGTAGAAACCAATAAGCAAGAAATGGGCAGTGAGGAACAGGAGAGACAAGAGCACTTAACAAGGAGGGTATAGTTGATCTGTGAGTAGAGGGACAGACTACTATGGGGGAATGGTTAATCAAAATGTAAGATTTATGAATAAGCCATATGAAGACGTACTTCTTCACTAGCTAATAACACATATGTTAAAAGGGAAAGAGAGAGAGAAAGAAAGAAAGGGAGGAAGGGAAGGAAGGAGGGAGGGAGGGAGAGAGATTGGACAAAAGTATCTTGTGGAGGTGGAAATGTTGAGCCCAGAAGCCATAGATTGTTATTAGAACCATTTTAGATCCAGAGGTAGAATACCTTCTAGCAGGTATTGTTGTCCAGGGAGACACCTGATGTCCCCCAAACATTACAGGCTATTGCCAAGGCTCTTAGTTGTCCACCAGAACTAGATGGTGAGACCCTATTGCTGAAGACTCCACTGAGAAATCAAGCTGGAGCTGAGCTGGAAGCCTCCTCCCTGTTGACCAGCTGTCAGGATGCTGGAAAGAGCTATGAATCCCATGGGGGAGAAAAATCATTAGGATTAACCAGCAGTGGATGCTACAAGCTTTAGAGCTGTCCATTCACCATTCCATTCAGGTGAAAAGTATCTATGGGTAGTGAGAGGAAATTGTGATCGTGGTATATTGTCTGTATTTATGGAAGTTGTCAATAAATAACTTTTTTTGAAAAAAAAAAAAACCTCAAAGCCGGGCATGGTGGTGCACGCCTTTAATCCCAGCACTCAGGAGGCAGAGGTAGGAGGATCACCATGAGTTCAAGGCCACCCTGAGACTACAGAGTGAATTCCAGGTCAGCCTGGACTAGAGCGAGACCCTACCTCGAAAAAAAAAAAAACTCAAAACTAAATAGATATCCTTAATAGGTGAGTAAAAAGGAAACTAAGGAAATGACAGACTATGGTGTATAAATACAAAAGGGTAAGAATTTAGGAATCTCAGAATATATTCACAGGAATGACATCCCAGAGGAACTATGGGAGAGGTGAAGAGAAAATGGGGGGAAAGTAATATTTTAAAAGTAAAATTAAAAAGTAATTAAAAAGTAAGTGATAGTTACCTTTATAACTGAAAAGATGGCAATTCTGAGCCAGGCATAATGTGTTAACACCTGTACTACCAGCATTTGAGACACTGATGTAATAGGATTGCCATGAGTTTGAGGCCAACCTGGGATACCATGAGACCCTGTGGTGGTTTGAAAGCAAAATGTCCTCAACAGCCTCAAGTGTTTGTGATTAAGCCTCATACTTAATTCCCAGCTGGTAGCACCTTTGAGAGGTGGAGCCTTGCTGAAAGGGGTGTGTTGCTGGGAGCGGCCACTTGTTGCACTCAGGAATGACTCTCTCTTTATCCCCTGCCTGTGGAGAAGTGACGCCCAGCTGCCTGTGCCCACCATGCTTTCTCTGCCATAATGAACCCTCCCCTTGTAACCACAAACCAGAAATAAGCCCTTTCCTTCTGTCTCAGAAAGTACATAACTGTGAGATATCCTGCTCACAAAAGAAAACAATAGAGATTCTTAGATTAAGACAAGTACACAAGATTGACGTCTGTTGCTACCAACCGGCCTTAAAATTTAGTGGATTCACAAAGCATCACATTTCTTAGCTCGGTTCTGTGGGCGACTTACCTGGGCATGGCTGATCTGAGAGTTCCCCTTCATCTTGGTGAGTTCTCACCTGCACTTGTGGCCAGATGGCAGGTGTGGTCAGTGGACAGTGGCCTCATTTCCATCGGTCCACTAAGGACCACAGGGGACGGAGGGAGTTCAGTCCCTGAGCCCTCTGCAGAGTGAACTGTTTTGCTTGGAATCCGCATGACACAGACAGGCTCATCCAGCAATGATCCGTGACTCCATGGTCTCATTTAATGTTTTGCAGCTGGGTTTTCAAATGTCCTGCTGAATAGCATGTTCTGCCCTTTTACACAGATTGTGACCAGTGTTGGCTAACAGGAAGCAACTTGGTTCCAAGAGAGAAGCTGGAGTCACTTTAATTAATGGCTTGACATTTCTTTGCTGCTGTTGCAAGGCTGGTGAAACGGGTAGTTTTACCTATGACCACTTTGCCCTCCAGATTCAGCTCAATTTGTTTTGGTCGTGTTAAAGTTTTGTGTTCCCAGGACTACAGAAGTGAGGTAATTTTTTAAATTATGACTCACATTTAAGAGAATCAAGAATTATCCCTGCACCATACTGTAGACTGTTTGATAGGCAAAATAGGAAAGATTGGTCTGGATTGTTGGAAACAGGAGAAAGTAGGAAAAATTGAAAGTATAAATCACTAAAAATGGCTTTTTAAAAAAAGCAGTTTTTCCATTTTGGATTCCAAAACCGTAATTTTTTTTATCAGTCAGGATTTATAAACTAGAAAATTGTCTGTTTTCTCTAAACAAACTCCACATAGAATCGTTAAGAAACAAACTGATAGGATATAAGGAAGTTTTGAGAATAATCACAATAGTCTTTAGAATTACAACACCCAGTTCACCGGTTTCTAGAAATACTTTGTTCTGGAAGGGACACTCAGGCAGCTAATCTTAGCACAAACATTCTATTCAAAATTTGTAAGAGATTAAGGATAAAAAAAAAACCTGTCACCTGCACTTAGAAACAGGTAACTTGATCCATGTTATATGTGACAGCAGGGCTAGTGAGTGAAGATCTGAGGAGAAGAAAAGCCAATATAGTGGCTTCCCTATGGGACAAAGCTGAGGAAATGGCAACCCTGAGGTCCAAGGATGCACTGATTTCAAATATACAGTATCGGGCCAAAGAGATGGCTGAGCAGTTAAAACGTTTGCCTGAGTTCAATTACTAGTGCCCATGTAAAGCCAGATGCACAAGAGGGCACATGTGTCTGGAGACCCTGGCATGTCCCCCTCTCTCTCTAATATACAAATAAAATATTAAAAAACAAATATTCAGTATCTGTACTCCTAAACACTCTTGGATTTGTCAAACTAAATGCTCAGATACTTAGTTTAAAATTTTAGAAATTTATTTTATTTATTTACTTTCAAGCAGAGAACAGAGTGGGGGGAGAGAGAGACAAGAGAGAGAGAGAGAGAGAGAGAGAGAGAGAGAGAGAGAGAAGAAGCCATCACCAACACCACACACACCAGCAAACAGTCAGGGGGAGGGATTTTCTCCCCCTTTATATAGCCTTAGGGTGGGGTCTTGCAACCCTTTCCCAGACTTGTTTACTCCCTGAGTCTCTGGAATTTCTTCCTGCATGGCCCTCCCAGGAAGGGATGTTTGTTTCTAGCTCCCTTGAGCCTTACATTCCTGCCCCCTACTGAGAGGGCTGCTTTCCTACAAATAACCTCAGAGACCCACCCAAGATTATTGAACAGGTCAAGTTGACAACAAAATTTAATCATCACAACATGTATGGTTTATCTTTGATCTCTGAGTTCTTCACCATTTCTTAATCCTCTGTGGTCTGTTATTTGAAGGGTCTTTCTATGTCTGATATTCCCTGTGTGTGTGTGTGTTTTCTAGATATCAGTTTCCCCTAAGTAAGCCTCGTGAGTTATTATTTCTTCCTAAGTAAACTCAGTAATTCATAATGTATCCTTCTTGAGTCGGCTTTATCAATTCTTTGTTAAAAATAGGGTAAGGACCAAAAAATTGGAATTCACAAATTTGGGAGACCCCCCAGAACCCTAAAATCCTGCATCAGAAGTATATAATTTTTCATTTTATAGAGGCTCACAAGAGGTTATGTAGCTCTCAGAAGAGACTTTGGACTTTTGAACAAGTATTGCTATTGTTAAAACTGTGGGACTTGGGCTAGAGAGATGGCATAAGGTTAAAGGCACTTGCTTGCAAAGATTGATGGCCCAGGTTTGATTCCCCAGCACCCATGTAAAGCCAGATGCTAAAGGGGTGTATGCATCTGGAGTTGGTTTCAGTGACAAGAGTGCACCCATACTCACTTTCTCTGTCTGTCACTTTCAAATAAATACATTAATTTTTTTAATTATGGGACTTTTGATATTGGACTGAATGCATTTTGCATTATGAGATGGCCATGAAACTGTGGAGACCTGGAGTGAAATGGTATAGTTTAAAATGATAGGTTTGGCTATCAAGTTGATAAAGGATATAATTGAGATGGTTAAATTTGATTGTCAACTTGTTTGGATAAATAAATGCTTAGGGCATTCAAGACACTCCTTAGGGCATGTCCCCAAAGGTGCTCCTAGAGAGGATTAACTAAGGGTGGGGAAAAATCCACCCTGAATGTAAGCAGCACCATCTCATTGCCCGGGGAACTAGATTGAACAAAGACGGAAAAGAGAAAGCACCAACATTCTCCACCCTCTGATCTTCCTGGATGTGAGCAAACAGCCTCATATCCTCACTGCCACAGTTACAAACCACTTCTTCTTTTTTAAATATTTATTTATTTATTTTCTAGCAGAGAGAGAGAGAATGAATATCAGGGCCACCACCTTGTGGGTCTAGCTTATGTGGGTCCTGGGGAATTGAACCCGGGGCCTTAGGCACTGGAGAAAAGTGCCTTATCCACTGAGCTATCTCTTCAGCCCACAAACCACTTCTTCTGACACCAAGCGTGAGCCAAAATATAACTTTCCTCCTTTACGTTGCTTCTTTAAAAATATTTTTATTTATTTATTTGCAAGGAGAGAGAGAGAGAATGGGGAATGGTATAACAGGACTTCTTCTGGCTGCTGCAATCCAACTTCAGATGCATGCACCATCCTGTGCATCTGGCTTTACGTGGGTACTGGGAAAATTGTACTGGGAAATTGAACCTAGGTTGTTAGGCTTTGCAGGCAAGTGCCTTAACCACTGAACAATCTCTCCAGCCCAAGTTGCTTCTCGTTAGATGTTTAGTTGCAATGACCAGGAAAGTAACTAATATACGTATTTATAATTTCACAGAGTTCAATTCCCTACTGTAGAGAACATGTTGCTGTCCATCTCTGTGCCCCAGACTTCCACATACTATCCTGTTGGGAATTTCTTCATCTTTTCCCTATGATGGATTTCCTCTGAACCTATTTTCCTCTTTTTGGGGGGTATAGTCTTTCTTTTTAATGATGTTGTTCTCTAGTAGTTGCCTGAGGCAAGGCACCTGAGAAATGAATTGAGACCCTGTAAGTCTCAAATGTCTTTATTCAAGTCTATAGTTGGAGGATGGCTTAGATGGGTAGAGAATTATAGGTATAAAATTATTTCATTGAGAATTTAGAGGATATCACATTGTACCCAATTTATGACATTGCTCATGAGAGGTTCTACTTTTCTCCCTCCCAATCCTTTACACCTGATGACTTTTCCTCTCTGCTAGGGATCTAAAGTTCCACACCACCATAAGTGGTGGATTCGATTGTTGTTCAAAAATAGGCACTCTTCCCCTTCCACTTTTGTTGCTGGAATGACTTCTCTGCTCCTGATTCCAGGTGTGGCCACGTAGATGACCTTGGCCAATGAGATGATCACAGATACATTACAAGTAGAGACTTGAATAGCACATGTGTGGTTGGGCTTAGTCTCTCCTGCTTATGCTACCAGAATCGCAGAGGATGCTGGTGGTGAGCTCACTTGTCCAAGGAGGAGGATAGCACGTGGAACCAAGCCAGTGTGTCCTAGCCAAGCTCAACCTGAGTCAGGAGAGCTGCCCAGCTGAGAGCAGCATGGAACTCTGCCTGCCCTCCACTGACTCACACATCACTGAGAGTAGATCACTGTTATTTTAAGCCACTGACATTTTGGATATTTCCCATGTGGCATTTTGTCATAAAAGCTTTTGGTATTGGACATTTGTATCTCATTGGCATGAAACACTGATTGCAGCTATAGGATAGATATATACACAAAAAAGGCAAAAAAAATCGTGGCTTTGCTTTGGAGATTGGTTAGAAGACACAACAAAACAGAAAGGAGTCAGAAAATGGGATCCACTTTATGCAAAGATGAAGTAATGATACAAGTTTCTGACTTGGAACTTAGAATGGGTGCTAAAATATTTTGATGTGTCCTGACAGGTGTCTGGGGGAGAGAAATGAAGAAAATGGGAGCTAGCTGTTTTCAGCTGTGTGTATTTAATAGACCCCGTGCTATCAGAAAAAGTTCAGGAAAGAAGCAGCAGTTTTGAAGGAAAATGTAGAAAAAAAATAAAGCCCAGGAGTTCTGATATTTGCTGAATTGAAAAATAAAATTTCATCTCCAACTGGCAACTTGTGGCAAGTCAACTACATCGGAGCCCTTCTCTCCTGGGAGGTTCCGCAGTCCATCCTCACAGGGTTGGAAACCTGTTCTGGCTGCAGGCTTGCCTTTTGCCTCATAGACCTTTAGCAAATACAAGCCCTGGTGTTGAAGAATACCTGATCTGTAGCCACAGAGCACACACAGTATACTATCTACTAGGGGATCACAGTAGGCAGGTGTGAGGAGAGCCCCATTTCCAGAGAAGCACTGTCACATCGCAGCTGTGTCCTCAAGAAGAAGCCCCAGAGGACTTAGTACTGGTCAATGCACAGGCTGGCATTGAACTCACAGTGATCCTTCTACCTCAAACCTCTGAGATCTGGGATACTAGGTGTGAGCCACCATATCTGGTTCTATGCTGTCTATTCTAATGGAACCTTATAAGGAGCTAAAAGTTGTATTCCACTCACTTCCTTATACCAGTTATACCTGTATGCCAGGATAGCCTTGCAGATAGCGGCTCTGACCCCCTCGGGCCTTCTTTTCACCAATGTTAATTATTTGTCTTGTATTGCTCAGACAAACCTGTTAGTTTTCCCCAGTTTGTCAATAAATCTTTCTAAATGCAGACCCCCAAACAAATCCAGAGGCCCATAGGGGTTCTGATATCCTAAAGTACACTCCACATTTTTTTCCCTGTATTTCGTACTATGAAAACAACCTTGTCTCAGTGTGAAAACAGAAGAGAGACTGGAGGAGATTTGGAAAACACAGTTGAGGCCATTGAGGAGTTTCATTAGAAAAAAAAACATCCTAAACAAATTCAATTTCAAAGCGATATTTTTCTGGTTTCCATGAACTAAGATGAAAACCAGTGAGCTGCCTGGGCTGATGGAAATGCAAAAGTGAACCATGGAGAAGGTCGGTGACGTTATGACAATTCATTTCCTGTGAAATCCTAGTCAGTGACACGGGAGAGAGAGTGAAACTCATGAACCATATCCCACAGCCAAGAAAAACGAATGACATTCCCACAGAAGGAGAACAGAACGAAATAAAACTCGACCAAGGACCCTCACCAATTTACAGCAAATTAGCTAGAAACAGGAGGCTGCTGCTCCCTCCAGTGGGCACAGTGAGACCTGCCTCATGCCTGGCCCTGACCCTGATCCCCCCCCCCCACCCCTGGTTAAAGGGAACCTGAGTAAATAAACCATTGGAGAGGAAAAATCCATTTCCAAGCTGGGGGATGTGATCACTCATTCAAGCTGTGATGAGAATGTGAGAAAAATGTTCTTCTCTTACACGGTGCATCTCAGCTACCTGCAAAGTATGCCTAGAAATCAAGATTCCTTAGGTGTCTTGGTAGAGATCCCCAAAGAGCTTATTCTGTCTGAAATCTTCCATTATAAAGAAGTTTGGGGAAAGCCTCACACAATGATCACAGTAGAACAGCGACTACCTATGATGATGGTCTCATAATTGAACCTGTCCTTCCTTCCCATACTGAAGATGTATATATATACTGTGAATAATTAATAGAATTATTAATAGAATTAATATATAATATAATAATATATAATTCTGTGAAGTTTTTCTTCATATGTATTTTTCCAATTTACAATTTTCTATAGGTAAACAATGTATTTTATCAGAATCCCTTCTCTCTTGTCTCTCCTCCCCCACACCCTGTCCACTAAACCTTTTCCTCCCTCCAAGCAGTACCTCTTCTATTTTGAGGTCTTGCTTTGTTTTTCTTTTGCCTTCCTTCATCATCCATGATGACGTGTTGATGGACCCAGATTTGTGTAGGTGATCACAGCGGCTATGAGGTCATGGATGTAACGGGCCACCTCTGTGTCTGGAATTCAGTGTTGCAAAGCACTCCTCCCCATCCTTTGGCTCTACAATGCTTTCAACCACAACCACCTCTTTCACAATGTTCTCTGAGACTTCTCAGGTGTGAGAAGGAGGTCCAGTTAACAGGGAACCTTAAACTGTCACTTCCCAGAACTTTGATGAGTTTTGAGTCTACCTCGTAGTCATTGCCATCCACCAAAAGAAGCTTCTCTGACTAAAAGAGAGAACAGTTCTACTCAGTGAGTGTAAACATTAAGTACTTGGAAAGCATACTCAGCCCTCTTCACCTGCCAGTGATGTGGAGAGAACTGGGGGGAGGTATGGTTAGAAGCCCCCAACCAGTAGACTTTCAAGTTCTTGTCCACATTAGCAAAGAATTGAAAAACACAGAGAAGAATAAATTAGGTTTATTTTAGGGAAAGTTGAGATAAGATGGAAAGCCAAAAAAATGGGAGAGAAGACCAGAAAAATTTTTCTCTGGGAAAAAGGCCTCTCTGGGAAGGGAGGGGCTCACACACATGGCTCAGATCTGTTTATATGATCAGGCACCCAAACAGAATAAGCCTCATCACAAGGCTCAGGTGTATAGGGAGGAACCTGATTGGTTGTTGGACCCAGGAGGAATAATGGCTCAGGAAGGGCCCACTCACAAGGACTAAACCCATGAAATTGGGGAAGAAACAGGAAGCTGTTGCTGTTGCTGTTGCTGAGGAGGACTTACAGCCATCTTGGATGAGCCGGGATCCATCTCAGGTTTCTAGGTCCATCATGCTTCTTTGAGCCAGTCTGTAACAAACGACCTTTAAGAGAAAGCTGTCTTGCCCCAAATGCAAATCACCAGAGACCCTGCAAATGCCCCTTCTGGATTCAGATGTTGCCCTGCAGGGTGAGGCTCGTCCTCTAACATTGCCCATCTCCACTCCCAGGAACACTCAAGAGCAGATCTCTGCACCAGGAGAGAAGGGTTTGTTAAGGGAGGCAAAGGACTACACAGGTAGGAGCTTGGCTTGAGGGAGTGAGTCTGGAGGCCGTGGCACTGAAGCAGAAACAGAAAAGCTGGATGACAGAGAGCCTGATGACATGCAGCACTCTTCCTTGACTTCAATGTCCTGGCAGGATTACTGGAACAACCATGGCGAGGATGGCTTCCTGAGGCTTGGACAAAATAATGGCCTGGAACAAATCATGTCCAGATGTTGGAAGCTGTCTGGCATAGTACTTAAACCGACAGAAAGTTCAGAGACATGAAAATAAGGAAATAGATTCATGGTTTTTCTTTCAGTTTTTGTTTATGACAGGATTCTAAAAATGTTCATTAGGACTTCATAGAAGTAAATATAATTTAAATTCCTGCAAGCGCTTGTCTTTCTTTCTTTTTTTTTCATGGTAGGATCTCACTCTACTAGCTCAGGCTGACCTGGAATTCACTGTGTAGTCTCCCGGTGGCCTCGAACTCACAGCAATCTTCCTACCTCTGTCATCAAGTGCTGGGATTAAAGGCATGTGCCACCACACTCAGGCGAGCACTTGTTTTTTTAAAAGTTGGTTGAAAATACATAGAGACAGCACTTTACAAAACTGAATTCCATTATATTCTTTGCATCATCATCGAAATGCATGACAAAAGTCTGGCAAATAGGACACTGTTTATCGTTGAACAGTGGTGACCAACTTTTAACACATTTCTCATTGTGGCAAAATATCAAGAAAACTATTTTATCCATTTTAAGGGTACAATTCGGTGTCATTCAGTATTCTCATATTGTTGTCCAATCATTAGCACCATCCCTCCATCTCTGGAATTTTCTCATCACCCTAAACTGAAATTGTATCCATTAAACAAAAATTCCCCAATATCTCCATTTCTCAGCCTCTAACACATTTTATTTCCTACTAACTTTATATTAATTATCCAAGACTTGCCTTTGTGTTTGGCTTATTTCCTTTGCCAGAATATTTTCCAGTTCTATCCAGTTTGTAACATGTGCTACAATTTCATTCCTTCAAAAAGATGAATAACAGCTTGCTGCACAAAGCTTCTCGTTGCTGCACAAAGAACCCAACCTGACCTAAAGCAGCTTGTGGAGGAAAGGGTTGATTTTTGTCTTACAGACTCGAGGGGAAGCTCCATGATGGCAGGGAAAAGGATGGCATGAGCAGAGGCTGGACATCACCTCCTGGCCAGCATCAGGTGGACAACAGCAGCAGGAGAGTGTGCCAAACACTGGCAAGGGGAACCTGGCTGTAACACCCAGAAACCTGCCCCCAACAACACACCTCCAACAAGGTTCTAATTCCAAAACTGCCATCAGCTGGGAACCTAGCATTCAGAACACAGAAGTTTATGGGGGAACACCTGAATCAAACCACCACACAACCAGGTGTGGTGCTCTAGCACTTGGGAGACTAAAACAGGAGGCTTACCACAAGTTCAAGGCCAACCTTGAATCCACAGTGAGTTCAAGACCAACCTGGATCATCAGGTGAGAAGGTCTCAATACAAACAAGCAAACGAAAGCTCCCTTAGCATTCAGTGGTATGTGTTCCTCCATTCATCTGCTGTGATATTTGGTTTTAGCAAATAATTCTTTTATGGCCATTGGTGTGCAACTATCTGCTTGAGTCTGTCATGGTTTGATCCAGGTGTCCCCCACAAACAAATGAATGTGTTCTCGGTAATCGATCCTCAGCTGATGGCAGTTTGGGTTTTACAACCTCGCTGGAGCTGTGTTGTTGGGGGAGGGCTTATGGGGTTATAAGCCATCTTCCCCTTGCCAGAGTTTGGCACACCTTCCTGCCGCTGTTTGCAGTGCTGTGGCGGAGGTGATGTCCAGCCCTCTGCTCATGCCATTGTTTTCCCTGCCAGGATGGAGTCTCCCCTTGAGTCCGTAAGCCAAATAAACCCATTCCTCCACAAGCCGCTTTTGCTTGGGTTCTTTCTGCTCAGCAACAGAGAAAGTTGACTGCAACAGAGTCCATAGTTTTAATTCTTTGATGGTATATACTTAACAGTGAAATAGCTGGATCATAGTAACAATTGTGTTTAACTTTGGAGGAAACACAGAACATTTCCACAGTGGGGTGGCTTCATTCAGGTATCCCTCATAAACTTAGGTGTTCTGAGTGCTTGATCCCCAGCTAGTGGCAATTTTGGAATTGGAACCTTGTTGGTGTGTTGTTGGGGGGCAGACTTATGTGTGTTGTAGCCAGCTTCCCCCTTTTGCCGTGGTCCACCTGATGTTGAACAGAGGTGATGTCCATCCAGCCTCTGCTCATGCCACCATTTTCCCTGCCATCATGGAGCTTCCCCTCGAGTCTGTAAGCCAGAATCAACCCTTTCCTCCACAAGCTGCTTTAGGTCAGGTTCTTTTCTGTGCAACAGCGAGAAGCTGTCTGCAATGCACAGCGAGAAACTGACTGCATTGCGCAGTAACTGCACCATTGCACATCCCCACCAGACGTGCACCAGCCTTCCAGCGTCTCCACATCCTTATCAACACTTGTTATGCTCCTTCTTTAGGAAACAATGTCCCAACAAATATGAGAAATTCAGACGTTTCTGGCTGCTATTTCTTCAAACACTTTTTCTCTCTTCTCTTTCCCTCTGATGCTTTAAATACACATATGTAAAGCATTTAACATTATTCCGTAACCCACAAAATCTCTTTTCTTCCTGAACAACAAACAATCTCAGAGCTGCCCACAGGGGGGACAGCCAAGCAATGGTACATCTTTCCCTTATATTTTGGTCTTCACAAAGGTTGCAGTCTTGTTTATCTTGTATTTAATGCCTGAAAACAATTATTTTCTACATCCTGTTTAGTTTTTTACATGTTTACAGTACTGGCTTATTCCCTCATGGCTGAAAGCATGTCCTTGAAAAAAGCCTTCCCTTGTCACATGAGGATAACATCCTGATAGTTTTAGCATTGTCCTCTAAAATATTGTATATATGTGCTAAAAGTACAGCGAATACATAATGCAATGTTTCCCACGCAGGACTGGCATAGCTCACCATTATTTCTCATGGCTAATGTAAATAATTGTGCCTTACATCTTACAAGCTTACATTCTGTTCAATTAATTGTCCTCCATGCATATAGGACAATGTCTCTATTAGGGGAAATGGCAGAGTTTCCATTCAACTTGAGGCTATAATTATTATCATAAATTTAGGGCACCTTGTGGACAATTTCAGGCTCACTCACAAAAAAGGTGTTCTATACTAGAAAAAGTAATTGGGTGCTAGGGAGATGGTTCAGCTATTAAAGGCACTTGCTTGCAAAACTTGCCAGCCTGGGGTTAGATTCTTCAGTACCCACCTAAAGCCAGGCACACAAGGTGGTATATGCATCTGGAGTTTGTTTGCAGAGGAAAGAGGCTGCCCATAGTGTCTCTCTCTCTCCCTCTCTTGTTCTCTCTTTCCTTCTTTCCCTCCCTCCCTCTGTCTCTTTCTTCTCTCTACTTGCAAATAATTTTTTTAATTTTCAAAAAAAAGGTATTTTTTCAGAAGGCAGTGAGAGAGCCAAGGTCATTCCAATGAGCCACAGGCAGAAGGCTGACCAATCCTAGCAAGAGATGGACCACCCCAGGCCTATTGTGTAGACCCCAATTGAAACCCTTGAGAGAGTGGCGGGATAAGCAAGAGACCTATAACCACAGCCAATCAGTCAACTCAGGATAAATCAGCAAGACAGACACCAGTGATTTCCAACACAACCTAAAGCAGAAGTACAGAGACTCTTAAGATCTCAACAATAAAGCAGAGTTAAAACTCACCCACCATGACTCAGGGAACTGAGTGGAAGAGAGGGCGGAAAGAGTGTAAGAGCCATGGTGGGGAGAACATCTATTGACTTTACCCCCCTCAGCAACAGCACACAAAGGGGGGGGGGGGTAAGCTGGCTGCCTCCTATGCTATCCAAAACCCCCTACCCCAAGGATTGATCCAATATGCCCACTGAGGATACCCATAGGTTGAGGACAGGGAGGAGGGAAATGGGGATACCAACATAATCTTTGCTAATACAATGTATCTAATTTTGGACAATAAAGATATCAATTTTAAAAAAAAGAAAGAAAAAGTAATTGAAGCAGATTACCATAAAGAGTGGAGCCCCCTGTACGGAATGTGTGAAGGGCTGTTATGGCTTGAATTGTAAGTGTCCCCCAAAGGCTGTGTCTTGAATGTTTACTCTTCATCTGGCAGTGCTCCCAAAAGAGAGTCTATGGAACCATTAGGAGTGGTGCCTGTGTGGCCCAAAATGGTCATTAAGGATGAACCTTTGAAGGGCAGACCCCAGCCT
>PVHP010028109.1:0-23253 GCA_004024765.1 Zapus hudsonius | reverse complement strand
CCTCTGCCACAGCACTGCAAACAGCAGCAGGAAGGTGTGCCAAACACTGGCAAGGGGAAGCTGGCTTATAACCCCATAAGCTCGCCCCCAACAACACAGCTTCATCGAGGTTGTAAAACCCAAACTGCCATCAGCTGAGGATCTATCTATCAGAACACATTCAATTGTTTGTGGGGGACACCTGGATCAAACCATGACACTAACTTTAGTAAGTTCATCTATATATAGGAATAATAGTGCCTCATCTGGTAGTGGAAAATTAAACAGGAAAATACTTGTGAATGGTTTAGAGTCTTATGTACAACCAGTATTCAATAAAATGGTAAATACTACCATCATCATAATCATATGCTATGAGCTGAGAAGGATCTTAAAGGTCAGATTTACATTCTGAGTCTGTGAGAAATAGAACCAACTTAGTTAAGTCACTTTGTCCCTTGGAATTTCCTTTCTTCAGTGGCATAATGGAGCTATTTAAAAGAGGGTTATAGCAAAGATTATATGAAGTGTGACAACTGAACACTGAACATTAATTGGTCTTCATAAGGTCTAGGGTATCCCCTTCCCTTTTGTTGCCAACATTCCTGGACAGGGCAGCTCTAGGGACCAAGAATTACTGGAGACCTTTTCTTACATTGGCCATTAGTTTCATATGACATTTACCAATTTGGTTCTAATCCTGTGATCTCAGCGATTAGGAAAGCTATTTTTGCTCTCTGGGTCAAAATTTTGATTAGATCTTGGGCTAAAGAGATGGCTTATCCGTTATGGGCACTTCCTCCACAAGTGGGAATGCCTGACGGGGCATGAAATTGCCCAAGGTCAAATCTCTAGATCCATGTAAACAAGTGGACATGGCAATTCTGTAAAGGAGAGAAAAGATTGAGGAGTCGCCGGGGCTTATGAAAAAGAACAAGCCCTGGTAGTAGTAAGAGACTCCAGCACGATGGAGCCTGATGCCAGTGGATGCATCCACTGCGGGAGAGTCCCCCTCCTCCACTGCATGGGAGTGTCCCCTGCTGCAGGGGAGCTCGTGAGCGCCACAGGGCACATCATGTGCATACACCGCACACACACACCACGTTACACACACATATGCCAGCAATCTGGGAGTGGGGAGAGATTTTGATGAAATCTAGAAATGTTCTGAGGATCCCAGCTCATTTGATTGTTAAGATTAAAGTCCTTATTCTTCAAAGCTGATTTATTTAGGTTATCAAATCTTTTTCTTTCTTAATTAATTTTTTATGTCAGAATACAAAGCATTGGGTTTCACTATGGCCTTTTCATGCATATCTGTGTTATCTTTGTTCTTACCCATTCCTTTCCCCCACCCTCCCATTTCCCCTACTCCTACCCTGTCTTGCTGGTTCCCTTCGTCCCACCAGATAGTTCGCCTTTATGCTTTTTCAAAAAGATATATATATATGTTATTATTGATTTATTTTGAGGATAGATAGCGAGGAGAGGGAGAATGGCATGCAGGCCCTCCTGCCACTGCAAATAAATTCCAGATGCACACACTGCTTTGTGCATCTGGCTTTATGTGGGTCCTGTGGAATCGGACCCTGGCAGTCCGTGTTTGCAGGCAAGCGCCTTAACCATTGAGCCATTTCTCCAGCCCCTTCTGCTTTTGTTAGATTTGAGCTCCATATTCCTCCATCTTTATGTACTGAACAAAAATATTTATGTATATGAAAAAGCTCTAAATCAAAGAAGTATAACATGCAGAGTATTGATTCATATCACCATGTGAGTTGGATGGTCCATGGGATTGCTACTAGTCGTTCAAAATGTAAAACTGAAATGTGCAGCATTCTAAGTCATTTATCGTTGTGTGACATTCCTGCCCAACTTTGTATGCGGCACTCTAGCTTGAAGTCAGTAACAGTAGTAATATGCAAGGCTTTAAATGTGAAGGAAAGGTGAGCGCCAGCTAAAGAAAGAATTGTACTGTGCATTTTCCTGAACAGAGTTCCCCAAGTACAGGCTCTTCCCTAGGGTTTAGGTGCAAAATCCCTTAATCATTTACTTAGCACTTCTACTCTTGCCTGCAAATTTATTTCATTTCTGTGGACTCTTCCTGTGTGCCCTGCATAAAAAGCTCTGGGTGAGATTATTATGTGTAATGTAAGATCTTCCCTAGCCTGCTTTTCCTGGCTTTGGACCTGGGGAGTGCCAAAACTGTTCCGATGTCTATAGTGATCTGGTTTTAAAGTCCAAAATTTTGCTCGCCACTGGGTGCCAGATTTTATATTTCACTGGGAAACAGATCTATAAATACCAGGATACTTTCCCTCCCTTCTCTTGTAGAAGACTTTACAGGAGCATGTGCCCAGGGAGGAGTCCTGGAGCAAACAAGGCCAAATATTTTACAAGCCAGGTGTGGTGGCACACACCTTTAATACCAGCATTCAGGAGGCCAGAGGTAGGAGGATCACTGTGAGTTCAAGACCAGGCTGGGACTACAGAGCGCATTTCTAGGTCAGCCTGGGCTAATGTGAGACCCTACCTTAACAACTGGAGAAAAAAATAACTCTTCCTCCTCTTTTTTTTTTTTTTAAGATGGAGTTCCACGATGTAGGCCAGGCTGACCACAAATTTGACATCTTCCTTCCTCAGCTTCCTGAATGCTGGCTTAATAGTCTTGCTGTAACATGTGGCTGCTTGGAATTTACGGAGCAGAGCGTTGGGAGAATTCTTCATTTCAAGCGCTTTTCCTCAGTAATTAGAGTGTTGATTTATGTCTCTAAGGTCCATATACCTGTTTCCCAAAGCTGTCCTAGGTTTCCTTAGAGGAACGGTAATGAAGTTTCTAGAATGTTCTGTAGGTTCCTTTTGTCCTTTATTCCTTTGTAGAACTGCAGAAGGGTAAGTTTCTGCTGGCTTGGGGCTGAAACAAGGTGTCAGGCCAAAAAAAAAAATCTAAGTGAAGTCTTGATCTCTAGAGATTCTAACTTGCCTGGTAGGAGCAGGGGAGCCCTGTCACTGTCCCTATGGTGGGGGCTGGACACGAGCAGCACCTTTCATGGGGGCTGGAAATATACCATGACCTTCTGCAATGAGCAGATAATTAAGAAATATCTCAATTTAAGAGTTCTTATTTCTGGAGGAGTTACAGACTCCTGAGAATGCCTTTCACCTCCCGTCGCTTAGCCTCCAGTCTACAAAGAAATCTCAGGCTTAGCCATCAGAGTCTAGGCAAAGGAAGATCTTTCACCTTGTCCACCTTTACCTTTTATTCCCAAGGCTATGATAACAAGCACCCCAGTCCACTGTTCCTCTTATATGACACTCTAAACATATTGGGTCTCCTTACTAGCTGTGAGACTTTGGGGGAGACGAGAGAAGTCACATTGCACTTGAACCTGATTGATGTGAGCCTGTTTTCCTTGTGTAAAAATGAACATAGAATCTATAATCTTCCTGTGACTCTAACTAGGGAGGTAAATCTAATATTTTCCCAAGCTAATAAGGTTTTATCTTTTTATCTCACCTGTTGAGGTATATAGTAAGGCTCACTAAGAATGACACAGTATTTCTCACTGGTTATTTAGAACGTGATTTGTGCTGGTGTAGACACGACGCAGTGTGAGGAAATGGCTAGGTGTGGTGGGTTACTACTTCAATGAGGTATGGAAAGATCTTCCAGCAGAGGTAGGGTTTAAGTTGGGCTTTTCAGATAATAAACTTCATGAAAAGCTTAATATGTTACCTTTATATCTTGTACTTTAGAGTGGACTGTCACCTGTCTCTGTACTGGTATTACTTGATGACTTTCGACTTACCCATGCATCCTAATAAAATCTCTTCTTGGGTGTGTTTGTAAATGCATTAAAAATGGGCTTGTTCTCAGATGTGAGTTATTGGATATAAAAATCTTATAATGAAAAGTCTCAATTTATCTGGCCCCACTTTACCCGAGGCTGCTGCAAAACTCCCAAGGAAAGAAAGTGTGCTTTATTTTAGCGCTGGAGTTTGTTTCTAATTATAATCCATGAGACACTTAATGCATTGGGTATATTTGATATGCATGTAGAAATAAAAAGTGTTCTTTCGAGGCAGAGACAAAAGTCAGTGACAATGAAGCAGGTGTTCTGAAGAGGGCGGGCTTCTACTCCCTGCCCTTTCTGTAATTCCCCTGTTCCCAGTGCAACTTGCTATGACTGGCCACCAGTGACAATTAAGGAACAGTGAGAATGATAGAATGTATTATCTGCCCAATTCTACATGTATTTTAGCAAATGCAAACAATGTCTCAATAGCAAGAATAAGAAATCTGTGAGTTTTGTGGTAATAAGTGGCTGAGTTGATATTTCCAGTGAAGTGGCTGTCTTGTAGGTTTTGGCATGCCCCAAAGATGAGGGCATACACTTAAATGTACTTAATTCCCTCTTCTCTCTCTCTCTCTCTTTTCTTTCTCACCCTCCCTCCCTCTCCCTTTCTCTCTTTCACACACACATTCACACACACACACACAATCAGATAAAGGTTATGAATATAACTAAATTTCCCATCCTTCTGTTTGTATATACTAAGCTATGATCATATCAATATTATACTTAATAAAATTTTATGCAAGTTATAGGCTTTATAAGAGTCAAGCTGGAACTTAGTCCAATTTTTAGTTAATTATTTTCATCTTTAAAAGATGAAAAAAAAATTTTCAGGGTGAACCCTGAATTTACTGCCAGATAAAAATTGCTTATTAGAATGTTGGATTTTAAAAATGTGAACCATGCAAAAACAGTAGCTAGATCTTTTTTTACTCAATTTCAGCTTGTCTACCAACAACTGTTTAATGCCTTGTCTCTAGTGAATGCTAGAGAGAGGGGCAGTTTCTTTAAAGCCATAGGACATATGGCTGTGCAGCATACTCAAACAAGTCAGGGCACACACCTGCAATTCCAGCACCTGGGAGGCTGAAGAAAGAGGATTAAGAGTTCCAGGCCAGCCTGGGCTACATGTCCCACGAAGTAAAGAAAGTGAGCTGCCTCATTTCCCTTCAAATGAGAGACTTGCTGTAGGTTCACGCAAAGGGCATGAGCAAATTCTAAGCATTGAGAACTTGACTTTCCCTTGTTTATAAACTTAATGACCAAATGCTCCACCGAGTGCTTATATCCGTTGTAAATAGTTTGGGTTTTAGAAATAAATGTTAATGTTAGTTTGTTGTTGGAGATGAATAAAAGTACCAATCAGTCCCTGAATGATCTCTTGCTTCTCCTGCACGGACAAATATTTTGTGTCAGTGGAATCATAAATCAAAACCAAGGCCAACTCCTTACATGAACTTTCCCTCTTGATGGTATATGGAATGTATCTTAAATTCCTAGACATGTTTCTGTGTAATATAGAAGTATTCCTAATGACTTGTCCACAGGAAGCCTTTACAGGGGATCTTATGATTAATAAGATAGAAGGTTGATCAGCAGAACATCGAGGGGTGTCCCCATCATGTCTCCTGGGAAGGTCTTATTCCCTTGTTTGTTTTGAGATAGGTTCTCACACTGTAACCCAGGCTAACAGTGGGTTCACAGCAGCCAACCAGCCAGAGCCTCCTGAATGGCTAGGATTACAGGAGGGCGCCTGCTTGCTTAAAGGTCTGATTCTTTGCAAAGGGTTTTAGTTTTTGTAGTCTTCTCAGGCTGATACAAAGAAAAAAGTCACCACTTTTGAAAGTGGGAGTGAGAACAACTGTCAGTATGAAGGAGAACTCGCTCCCTATCTCATTGTTGGCATTGCCATTGGAGAGACATTGAATGCTCTTCTGTTTGTTAGAAACAGCAGAATTGGGGGGGGGGGTGCTGAAAGATAGCTCAGTGGATAAAGTGCCTTCTTTGCAAGCCTATAAAGACCTGTGTTTGATCTCCAGGACACACGTAAAGATGTGTGTTGGGTGGCATGCCCATAATCCCAGTGCTGAGGAGGAGAGCGGAAGATCCTGGATCTGTCTAGCCAGTCTAGACTAATTTGTGAGCTCCAGGACAATGGAAGACCTTGTGTCAAAAGAGGTGGACAGCATTGCTGAGGATGATGCAGAGGTTTTCCTCTGATCCCCACACATGTACAAATGCCTGCATACTATGAATACACATATTTGTGTGTCAGAAACGAGAGAGAGAGAGAGAGAGAGAGAGAGAGAGAGAGAGAGAGAGAGTAATCTCTGTGTTTTTCTGTTGTGAAATAAAGTCATGTCAGCCCATCATGGCCAAGGGTGAGAGGAGTGTATGACCACCACATTCATCATGATTTGTCCTTTTTGCTGTAAATATCTGTGACTGATGGCTCAGAACAAACTGTCTAATCTCTTTAATAAATAAATAACATAAGAACAAGCTCTCTGAATCACTTTAGTTGCAGTGTGACACAAAGTTAGTGAAATTGTGTTAACAGGGAGGGAACAAAATCTCTATCTTCCTTGTTCATTCTCTCTGCCTTGCCCTCTTTTGAGAATTATCTTTCTATAACCCAGGGTAGTTTTATTATAAACTGTCCTATCTGATAAGAGAATTTTAAGTCCTTTAAAAATTTTAGTAGCTTTGCCTCATCTCCATTGCTTGTACATTAAAAGCTTTTCTTGGCCTCATAAGTGGAAAACTTTTACCAGAAGGAAGCATGAACCCTTTTTCTGAGATGGTTATGTTCCAGAAGCAATTGGTCTCCTCTTAACCAGTAAACTGTCCGAGTGGGATCCATGTGTGCTTCTAGAAAGATTTTCAGGTTAAGTAAGTGAACTGTGCTAAGTCTAAGCAATGCAGAAACTCCTAACTTTGGAGGAGGAGTCAGAGTTGTGTTACAGTAGAGCGTTCCTTAAGGAACTGAGTCCCTTTTCTTCCCTTCTGCAGACATTTGCACTGTCTTCACTGAAGTTTGCACCAGGCAAGTCCAGGTAAATACAATGCTTAGTCAGCCACAAGCCGCTGGGATGAACCTCCAAACGAGGCACAGTCATGGGAGTAGGGATTTATTGAAGCTACAGATCTAGGGGAAGTTCCATAATGGTGAAAGAGGCTGGCCCCCTTTCACAGGCCCAAGCAGAGAGAAACCCATCACCCAGCAACACACACACACACACACACACACACACACACACACACACACACACCAGCAAACAGTAAGCCCTGCCCAGCTAGGCTGCTCTTTGCATATCTGTGGTTGGAATTCCAGATCTGCCCCAGAAACACCTTAGGATTGAACCTTAGGATCCCTAAGGTGACACCTCCTCCAGCCAGGCAGCTGGAGCAGAGCCTTTAATAAACTGTTGAATCTATTGGGGGACACCCATTCATGCAGCATCGCTTTGGTGCAGGTTGAACAGAAAACGGTGCTTCCAAATTCTGTTTTTGTTTTCTTTGCCTTTCATATTTTTTTCACTTTTAAATCGCACATGTTTATTTTATGTCAGAGCATCATTAAATTTTAGTTGGAAGTATTTTGTATTGTACAATGTAGTTGCACATTTTTTTTTTACTAGCCCTGCCTTTCTTGGGAAACAGCTCAGTGTGAACGTTGGTCCACGCTCTGGGGTTCTGTCTGTTCGTGAACGCGGTGTCCTGACGTCAATGTCCCCTCTGTGTCCCACAGCCTTCGCTCTGTTCCCTGCTGCCTTCTATTTTTGTTTTTAATCTCTGAAGAAATCTCGAACAGAACTTTTTCTTATTGAGTTACTTGGTTTTAACTGCCGTGTTTGACCTGTTCTTCAAGAAATGGCTGTTTTCGTTTGTGAAACCTCAGAGATGAAGGAACAGGGAGGATCTATTATTCACAGCTTTTGTCTCCAGAGTTCAAGCCTCAACGAAGCTACTGTCCTTGCTTGGTACAAAATGAACCTGCAAATTACAGTTTTAAAAGTGGGCTCTGAAAAAGAAGGCAGGTTACATGGAGTCTTTCTTTCTAGATATTGGTGAGATTGATTGAATTTAATAAAAACATTTTGTGGAGAGGAATTTAACCGCCATCATGTGGGGACCTGAGGGCTTTATGTGAACATGTCCACTGGTAAGAAATACCTAAGGAAGGCACAAAAAATACATCCATGGTGGTGTCCATTTGCCTATCTATTTGGGAAGACAGTGAGTGGGGAATTTTATGTTTGAAATTTAACCCTTTTAGTAATTGAAAATGAGAATTGAAGGAAAGGATAAAATTTTGTTCTTATGTACTTCAGTATGATATGCTTAGACAGAATGGACAGTTTTGATTTTATATGAGTAATCTATTGTCAGGATGTGTGTAAGTAGAATCAATAATTGTAGTTCCAGATTCTTAGCAGTATATTCAATGATCGACCCAACAGCAGTAGGCAATATAACCCACTAGTCACTAGCTTATGAAGGAAGTAGTGTCCTTTAAAGGTACTGGGAACCACAGTGTGGTTTTCCCTGAATTTCTTATACATTATAAGCCCATTGATTCCAGGCAAGTACAAAGCCAGTTTGAGAAACCTGCATCCTTTGGAGGAGTTGGGGAGCAGTCAGTGTCTTTCTTTTATATAAAGCTTTTTTAAATTAATTATGTCCTTTTTTCAGTCTCGATTTTGAAAGTGGGAATAAAAATTTAATGAAGTTTTATGTGTCATGAATGTCTAATAATAGAACTTTTCTGACATCTGAATTTTGAGTTTTTCAAAGTTCTGATAAAGAAGTAAAGCTATTCATAAGTTTATCCCTCACATTACAGCCTGACATTTTACAAAGGCAGATGGACCCCTTCCAGACTTTCAGTGCCATCATCATGGTGCTGGTCTAGATAGGCGATATAGAGTTGACCCTGGGTTGGTTTTCTGGGCCCTTAAGTTGTTTCTCATTTGTAGAATCTGACCTTTTTGCCTTTCTGTTAGTGAGCATCAGCTCTGTTCACAGTGGATAAACCTTTGGAGTTATTCAGAAATGCCATAGTCACACTCAAGCCCAGTGAAGACCCCTGCAGTGTACCCCTGCTGTTTGACCAAAGACAAGTTCTCAAGCCCTGAGTCTTCCCACAGAACCTCAGATGTATGATTTACCATTTATAAGGTCTTCCCACAGAACCTCAGATGTATGATTTACCATTTATAAGGTGAACTGTCTAGCAACTGAACTAGATTCCAGCATTACTTCTGCAACTTCAGTGTGCACACAGGAGTCATTTAAGGGTTTCAGATGGGTCCTGGGTTAAGGTTCAGAATCTGAATTCCTAAAATAATCCCAGATATTTCTCAGTCTTATGGGCTCCCAGATCTCTTGTTGAGAAATCTAAAACATCTATGGAAGAGGCTATGACATATCCAGGCTTTTCCTACCCCCACATTGGGACTTTTCTTTGATACACTCACCTTGAAGTCTGTGGTTGACCAACAATATTCCTTGCCTTCTTCAGGATCAGCAGTGAATGTACTGTCACAAATGGTTTGCTTTCTGAGATTGCTAATACTAAGATTTACAAATAACCACTTGAAATTTTGTATCTTTGTGGGGCCCCTCCCCAATCAGTCATTTCGATTGACTTTCTCGAAAATGATAACATTGCTTTTGGTATTTTAGGATTGAAAACAAATGTTTCATTCAAATGCTATAATACCAGGTCTTACTTAAATTAAAATCTACCTAGTGAGATTCCAAATTATGTGTACTATTAACTTTTAGTTTTCAATGTTAAATGCTTAGTAGTAATCCTGAAAATAAATACACCAAAAAGCCGTATAATCTGAATAAAGGTAAGGAATGTCTATGCTTGGTTCTTGTCTCCTATGGAGTGTCATGTTAACACCTGATCTCTTTACATTGTTTAGTGCTTAATTTCATTTTAATTAATTAAGTCAGCTAACCATAGCTAAGAGTTAGAAACTTGATCTAACTATTTTGTTTTGTTTCCTCATGCTCTTTTATGGCACCAGTACTGTGTTTCATTATCTTTTGGAACCACTGCAATAGCATAGGCCCAAATATGAAATTTTTCATGGTAAAATTCTCTGTCTCAACTCAGATCCTACCATCTTTGCCCATCTTCCTTGTCTCCATCCAGGGACACCCACCTGTGATAGGGTTTTCTTTGGGAGGGAGTGGGAGGAGGTAATGCAAACCCCATACCTGAACTCATGTCTGTTTTAACAATGAATTGAGAAAACAAACTGCAAAAGATGATTTTTATAAACCATTACATTTATTCCATAAGGTCCGGAAACCAGAGTGAGGAGCGAGTACATTCAGTGGTCTAAGGGCCCATGTAAAAGTCCATGAGCCTAGAAAAAAATAAATAAATAAAAACCATGAACAGGGATGTTAGGAGACTTTACACTTTAAGAATCATAAAGTAATTTTATCTCTTAGACTTGATTCTAGTTAAATCCATGACCTTCCTGCGTTGTTCTTCCTGATTGTCCTTTTGCCCTCTGAAAATTACTCCATTGACGACAAATATCTTTCATGTATACCTTGATTTCAGTCCAGACATTCCTTGAATAGTGATATACCAATAGCAACGGGGATGGAAAAAATAATACATGACTAGCTGAGTATTTGAGGAGCAAAGACTAAGCCAAGTGGAAAATTGCGTTGGAGCGGCCTTCTGGAGATGTGACCCCACTGTCATTTGGATTGACTTTCTCTCTTGAGTATGTTAGCACTGGATCCTGGATGTTTAAGAACTGTAAACAAATGCTTTATGAGCTGGTGTTGTCATGTGTGGTAGTTTGAATGTATGTCCCTCATAAACTCTAGTGTTTGTTTAAAGCATGTGACTTGGATCTCTATTGGACTGGCTGTAAGAGGTGTCACTGGGGCAGTTCCCAGAGTCTAGCCCTTAGGTGTCACTAGGTGGGGATCTGAATGCCACCCTAAGGTACGCAGGGAGGGCTTAGCTCTGCCATGCTGCCCATTCGTGCTTGCTGATTTCATTTTTTATGGGCTGTTTGGTTGTTTTTCTCTACTTGGATGTATGGAAGCAGCTTTTTCTGCCATGGATGGAACTCCCCCCTCACCCGCCACCTGATCTGTAAGCTGAAATAAACAAACCCCTTCCTCGTATAAACTGTGCCTGATTTGGATGTGCATCCCAGCAACATAAAGCTGTCTATGACACCATGGATACACTAATCTGTGAAGATACAGAATATTCTGACTCACTTCTTCCTTAAAGGAAGGAACGTTTTTGGGGTATAGAATGACTAGAACTGCATCTGTCATCTTGGACAGCAAATGGGAATGTTTGACGAGTACTGAGTAAAGACGAATAACACTCTTGACCTGCTTTCCAGGGGGTTATGCTTGTCCGAGGTGCGAGTCAACACAGCCAGACCATCATGGGAACAGGTGCAAGCAACATGCAGTGAGAATGTGGAGGAGGAGATGTGGGGCCCAGCTAACTACTTGGATAGAAATATTTCTTTACCTGGAGTCTATTCCGCTTGCCTTCCTAAGTACACTCAGTGGGCCATGTGCAGTCTGACCTCTGCACAATCATTCACAGAAGGGAGGGGTTTTGAGTTCCATGGCCATGTACTGCATCACCCAAGCTCTTCTGGCTTCCTGCATCATTTGTGAGTCTTTGATGCGTATCTTGTCAGCTGTGAGCATGTTAGCATCCCCATTCTCTTTCCTCCTTTGATTGGCTATGGGCTGTAACATTGATAAAGGAAAAGTGTGATTATATCAACTCTGAGTGTCCTGAGGCACTTTCAAGGGCGTAATGTTCAGGGTGACGTCCATTTAGGTAGTAACGGCCATTTTAAAATCATATGTTGTCACTTGTTTGTGTTCCTAGTTATCTTCCGTTCAAGACTGCCCAGTGCTCAGCAGCATGCACAGGTTTTGGTAGCATGCAGGTTTGGGCCTCAGGTCCTCAGAGGCTCTTGCAAGGTAAAGGATGGTATACCTATTTTATGGGAGAGGAAACTAAGCAGTAGGGAGATGAATTTGCTGTCCCTGGGTCTCATAGCTGGTACATAAGAACTAAGTCTACCCCAACCTGTTTGATTCCAGAGTTTCAGTTCTTTCCTATCTGTAGGTGGTAGGTAAGTAAGTGTCCTGAGGCTTGGATGAGGAGACCCTGGTCTTGCTGAGAACCAGGTATTTGGGACACAGATCACTGATTCTATAAAGTCATCACTGTTTTATCATTTTTTGTGAAAAGATTGTTTCAGTGGTGTTTACCATTTGTCCATCGTGTGTGTGTGTGTGTGTGTGTGTGTGTGTGTGTGTGTGTGTGTTTCTGGGTCTCATGGATGCTAGGCAAGTGGTCTGCCATTGAGCTATTCTTGAAGCTTATCTTCTGAAGTATTTACTTCTCTCCGTAGTGCAACTGAAGGTTAGGAGAGGAAAATTTTATCATAATTTCATAGTGCTCATTTGTCTGTTCTGGGTCCCATTGAAAAGAGAAATCTTCATTGAAGGGATTAACATGTATAATGATGATATATATGTGTGTGTGTATTATTACATGTATAATAATTGAAGAGCTTTACTGTTTGAAGCAATAGATAACTATATTTTATACTTGGCCCTTGTGGACTGAATAGTGAATGAACTCTGTTGTATTTTCAAACTCCAAAAGCATTTTAGTTTAACATCTCCACTCAACACCAACTCTGACTTTTATGACAGTCTGGCAAACTGCCATTATCACAATTGGAAATTTTCTCATAACAAATTAACTTAATTCATCACTAAATACATGCCATAAAAGAACTTAAGAGAGTCACACTTAGACTAATTTTGCGCTTGAGGGGCATTAAGATTAGTTTTGGGAAACAAAACAATGATAGAATGGTGGAACTTTAGAACAGTAAGGTATTAACACTTGCACAAATGGTTTTGTAACAAATTGGAATGATTTAGAAATTAAAGTCCTGGGATTATCTTTATTAAATTCCTATATCATGTTCCTATACAAGGTTTTTCATTCATTGAATAAAGTATATGATGTTTTGTTTTGTTGTTTTGAGATAGGATCTCACTTTAGCCCAGGTTGACCTGGAACTCACTCTACAGTCCCAGGCTGGCCTCAAACTCATAGAGATCCTCCTACTTCTGCTAAGTGCTGGGATTAAAGGCATGAACCACCACACCCAGAGTATTAACCATAATGGCTTAAGTATTGTTTCACTGCCTTCTGTATATGACACACCCCGTGGTACTGTCCTATAGGATGTACCTTTTTGTCTGTATTTCAGTCCTTTCATAGGGAACAGTGACAATAATAATTTCTTTCAGGGTCTTAAACTTTGCACATCAGCTTCTGCCACCTTTACTGGAATAACTAGATGGAGTTCAAAAGTTATTTACTAAATAGCCCAAGGAGATTATCGCTCTAACAAAAAAAGTGCATTTTTCTAATTATAAGTTGTTTCTGGAGAGGGTGGAAGGTAAATTAGACTTTTTAAATAAAAAAGTTCTTAGGTGGTTCTGGAGATTAAACTTGGAGCATCATCTGTGCCAGGCAAGCACAATTCCCTGAGCTGTATGCCCACCCATCACACTCTTACTGTTTGCCTTAACACTTGTAGGGCAAAGAATGCCAAGTGTTGAATGTGTCCTCCAAAGGAATTGGCACAAGTAATTGAAGTGCCTGATTTGGCCTTACAGAATATTGAGGAAACAGCGCATGGCTTTCCTTTTCTTCTTATTTCCCAGCAGCTAAATGACTGTCCAGATTTCTTATATAAGAAGTTTATTGGTGTTTCTTGTGCTATATATTGACTTAACATCCCAGAGCTCCTTGGAGTTGTTAGAGCCTGTATATGTTTATTGACATTTTCTATACTTTCAAGGCTCCTCGGTTAGCATGCACTGCAACTTTCTGTGTGTCAGTCACAGGGAGGAGTTGAAGGGAGGTTGTTGAAAGACCGAGGAAGGGAGCCCTTGCTTTAGTCCCTCATCATCTGGCTGAGGAGACAAACACCTAAAATGGTAGTGAGAATAGTAGTCAGGGGAGGTTCTGACATCTGTGAATAACCCAGAAGGCCATGGGCCACCAGGGTTCCTAAGAATCAGAGGCTTGGAGCTAAGCCTAACAAGTCAGTGAAGACCTAGCTAGATTGCCCAGTGGTTAAGGTGCTTACTGTGAACGTGTGAGGACTCCCAGCACTCACACAAAGCTGGATGTGGTAATCCTAGCACAACTATGGTAAGACAGGAGACAGAGACAAGAGAATTCTCAGAAGCTGTGGACTCTCTTAGCCTGGTGACTGCAGAGGTAAACAGTGAGACACCCTGTCTCAGACAGCGTAGCAGAGAAGGACTGTCACCCAACATTGTCCTCTGACCTCTACACACATGAGCAGATATGGGAGGGGGAGAATTTTCTGTTGGCTGAACTTTGGATCCTGTGGGAAGTGGAGCACCTTCAACCTTTTCAGAGTTGGTGGACACTTTGATTTGATAATTGTCAAAGCTGAGAGCTCTCTTCCACATAAATACATAAAACAACACATCACAAGTATGTTTAGTACCATTTCAGAGATTATTGGAAATTTTGTCCAAATCCTAAGCAAGCCAAACTTCATTCAATATTTTTTTAATAAAATTCAAACCAGCAATTCAAAAGGCAGTTTTTAAAATAAAACATTTGTTGTAGCTGGGATGAATCTCCAAACCAGGCACAGTTTATGGGAGGAAATGATTTATTCAAGCTACAATCCAGGGGAAGTCCCATAAAAGTGAGGGGCTGGTCCTCTTCCACAGGTCTGAGCAGAGAGAAAAACCCATCACCAACACCACACACACCAGAACAGCAAACAGGCAGGAGAGCCAAGGAGAGAATTTCTTCCCCTTTATATAGGCTTAGGGTGGGGGTCTTACAACCCTATTCCAGACTTAATGGCTTCCTGAGTCTCTGGAATTTCCTTCCTGCACTGCCCACACAGGAAAGGATGTTTACTTCTAGCTCTCCTGAGCTTCCTTATATCCTGCCCCCTACTGAGAGGCTGCCTTACTGTGAACATCCTCAAGAGACCCACCCAAGATTACCTGAAAGGTCAAGTTGACAATAAAACTTAACATCACAACATTCTACCACAAAATCCTCCAAACATACATACTGGGGAATGAGACTAGGAATACTGGAAGTCTTTGTTTTCCATGACCAAACCATTCTGCTTCAATCAAAAACATGTTTCACAAAACACGCGCTGCAGTTCCTGACCAGAGCCTAGGTGCTTCAGGCACTGTGGGTAGCATTGCATGGCAGCATTGCATGGCAGCATTGCGGTGCCCAGTACACATTCGTGTTTGGAACCAAGACTGCAGAGAGAAGTTGCAAGAGGCAACCTGGGCAAGCTCAGGAGAAATACCACGTTCCTTGTCAGCACTCACCAAGTAATATGCTACCTTATTTTAAATTTTAAGCTATTTTGCATCCAGAAGTCTTTTGGGTGGCCAAAGTTTTTTATTGGCCCTACATTGTTATGTTGACCCCATGTTGGGTTGTAACCCACAGTTAAGACGCTGTGTCTGAGGGCACTGTCACAGATAAGCCTGCCTTCCAGGGACATGTCTTATCAACCGAGCCTGTTCTGCATTTCAGAACAGAGCCACCCGTGAGGAGACAGACAGTGTTCAGAAGGGATGCGGGTCTGGATGCTGCATTTCCTGTCTTGGAGATTGATGGTCTTTTGCTGTTTTGCTGATGTCACTGTGCATCTGTTCTTTGCAGTGAGTGTTACAGAAGAAGGTGGTTAATCTAGCAAGAACTCATTACTTCATGAATGATGAAGACTAGGCTCCCGGCTTATTCCTGTTGGATTTGTTTACTTCATTGGGGAAAACAAATGACTGTGTCATCCATCCTATAGAGAACTTTGCTTTCTCTCTGATGTACAAATAAGCAACCTCCCACGTTTCACTTTTTTTTTTAACCACTGCTGGAATAGTTGTTTTTAAAAACCACATCATTATGCTTCTTCCCTTTTGACCTTTATTTTTGGAAGGGAAAGAAAACCAGTAAAATATGTACATATATTTCACTGCATAAGAAACGAAAGACCCTTAACTACCAGTGACCCTCAGAAACCAAAATCCTTTAAGGTAAGATGGATGAGATGATAAACCAAGCAACAGTGGGCAGAACAGGAGGTAAATTAATTCTTGAAAAATATGTCTTTGTCATGAGGATTCAACCTAGATCAATTCATTAAAACAAAACTCTAAAGTGCCCCTTCTTCCTTCTTGTTCCCTTTTATCTGGCAAAATGTAGCCAGCAATGGGAACATTTGTTCATTTCCGTTTGAAGCACACATCTGGCCTGCAGATATTCAGCATAAAACTTAGGTGCTGGTTGTTAGGCACGAGTGCTTGTTACTGAGACAAAAGCCTCATTGGCAACTGGACTCACATAATGTGTACACTTCCTGTTTAGATTCCTGATGCCCAGGGCTTTGGAGCCTGGCAACAAGCCTCCTGTGTTCTTCTGGTGTCGGCCAGTATCGATTAGCCAAGCCTGACTCCAGCAGTGGGTTTGGGCAGGTGCGTTGATGTGGGCAGTGGAGGGCACAGGTTGGGAGCAGGTCTCTGCTCCTAGTTCCAGAACCCTGAAGTACCAAACCTTGAATATAGCATGTAAGTTCCCTAATTTTTACTTATGGTTGAAGGTAGCTGCTGTACATGCTTTGGAGGGTAAAGAGTGGGGTAGAAGATGGATAATGCTAGAAAGACATGGCACCAATAAATAATGATAAGCAGATGTTTATGAGGAGCTGGGTGAAGCAGCCTGATTGGGAAGAATTAGTGTTGGCAGCCTTGGGGAGATGAGTCGTGAGCTGGATTTGTAATGAGAGCTAACGACAGGGCGTGGATTTTGCGGGCCACCCGTGTGGTCTATCAGAAGAGCTGGAGGCATCAGTCTGGGATATAGTTTGCTTTCTTTTCCTCTTTTATTGCTTTTCCACAAATTTTTCTCTTCCTATTCTTCGAATCAGATGGATGAATATTTCTACTTAAAAGTAACCTTTATTCAGAGAGAAAATTTCCAAATTGTAGTATAACTATACTATCAACATTTGACCTTTTTAAAAAAGTAGCCCGGAATAACAATTTTTAAGTTATAGTTTCTATAAAAGTTGTCTTTTAAAAAATAAGTAATTTCTATAGTTCTCACATCTCCGCACTTTTACTTTCTAGCTTAACTATCATGTAACAAATATTTTTTAGTCTCCTACTTTGTTCAAATAATTGCACCAGATCAAAGTCACTGAAAGCATAATTCACCTTCAAAATTTATAAGAGGCTTAGGACACCAAGACAAAAATGCACCAGAGTTCACACACAATACAAAACTTCAGCACAAGAGATATCCCAAGGCTATGCACCTAATTATTTCCTAAATGAGAGTCAAATGCTAACTTCAGAGGGAGAAGACTCCAAGTGGACCACGTTAGAGATGGAAAGATATCTCCAGACATGTAGCAGCATGGAGGGTGATGAATGAATGGGTCCTAAACACCCATGCTGATGACTTCAGGGAAAGGAAAGACCTGTGTGGCCTGAAATAGGATTTCCTAGAGATGCTAAGACTTGTTCTGGCCTTTGAAGGATGAGTAGAATGTAGAATTAGAACAACAGGCAGAGATTAAAGAGGTAAAAGTTCCATTTAAGGGGAGAGCTGAAAGCAGAGGGAGTAGTTGCTAGGTATTGGACTCACTGGGCCAGGCTAGGTGGATTGGACATGTAAATGCAAAGCCTTTATTTCTATGAGAAGGATTCAAACTTGCTCCTAGACACATTCACTTTTGTATTGAGTGCATATTCTTAGCTAAGCACAGTTAGCAGCTGTGGAAAGTGTGGTGTGGTGGCACATGCCTTTAGCCACAGTGCTCTCTCTGGAGGCTGAAGCAAGAGGATGAAGTATGAAGCCAGCCTTGGTTGCAGAGCAAGACCTTACCTTAAAAAAATACAGCAGAGGGGCTAGAGAGATGGCTCGGCGGTTAAGGAGCTTGCTTGAAAAGCCTAACGACCCGAGTTCACTTCCCCAGTACCCATGTAAAGCCAGATGCACAAAGTGGTGCATGCATCTGGAGTTTGCAGTGGCTCGAGGCCCTGGTGTGCCCATTCATTCTCTCTCTCTCCTTGCAAAAAGAAACGTTTTTAAAAAGGAAAATATACAACAGGGAATGAGAAATCAATAGACCATGTCTCTCAAGAAAGGTACATTGTAGACTTACAGAAACGATGGACAGGCCACAAAAAATAATGGTATCTTGTGCTATAATAATGTCCTGAAGTGGGTAAGCATCAGGGGCTCTGGCACATAACTTTTGGAAAGGACAGCTTACCCCCAGAAGTTAGCCAGGTAAAGGTGACAGGGTAGGATGCACAGATACGGGGACAAAGACCGCTGCTGCTCACCACTTTGAAGACAAGTTGTTAAGTTCTTGCTTCTGCCAAACAGGCAACCAACGCTCTTGCCCTTAGACGTTTTGTTTAGACAGAAATGTCTTCGAAACACTAAAGTATTGAATCTCTAGGTAAGACTTTAGAAGAGGGAGAAAATTGAGAGATTGTGGGATGATATGCAGGCTTGGCCACAGTGGATAGGTGGGTGAGGGCAAATGTTAAGGGGAAAGTGTATTCGGTGAGCAGTAGAAAGCAATAGAAAGAGACCCTATTGGGGGGTTAACAGGGCTGGTCCTAAAGGTGGGGGCTACTAAGTCATCTAACTTCCTTGGTCCTCACTTCTTTCATCCCTAGCATTCAAAACCTAACCTTATTTGAAGAATATGTCTAGCTAGAAAATCCAGAGATCTTGAAGTCTGTCCCAGAGGCATTAGTGAGTGATGGAGAGTTTGGGGCTTAGGAGAAGGTCTCAATAGAATCGATGCAGGAAGAGCTTTCATTTGTCTTTGTCATGGAAAATTAATGGGATAATTATGAATTTATGATAAGTAAAACTTTGTATCATTTTATGATGTTTAAAAAACTGTCATCCTACCCACTAGATATGACTATGCATTTTTTCCCTTTTTCCAGTCTCCCCTCCCCCCATCTGTCATTTGCAGCAATGTGGTCATTAGAGGTAGATGGCGTTTGTAAGTTTCCTGAGGTATGTAAGAATAGAATGTGGTCAGATTTTCATTTTTTTTCCTGCTCTCCCTTTTCCTGGTAAAAGAGTATATCACTGAGCCAAATATTTAGTGCTGTGTTGAGAAAAGCCTTCATGCCTTCACGTCTCCAATGAGGACAGAGTGTGGCTGACACTGCCCGATGCTGCATTCTGGTCCCCATCATGTCCCTCCTGTTCGTGCCTATCAATCCAGGCTCTCCCTGAGTCCATATTGCAAACAAGTAGCAAAGAACACCATTTTCACTAACAATATGACTTCATGTGAGGAACATTGGGCTTATTGAAAATTATGATTTTAGAATCAGTTGTGGTTTGGGGTAGCTTCAACCCTGACTCCCTATACATTCTTCAATGACTTGTCCATGGCTGGGTAAGAACATCCAAGCTGAGGGGACCATCTTGTCCTTCTCTGCCTCGTCCTCTCAGATCCCATTCAATGACAAAGAGTGACAACAGCAGGTGCAGTGGGAAGATGCTTCAGTCCAGAGTTGAAAGTGAATATTGCAAAGGCAGGACCTTGGTCCTCACTCAGCTGATGTTGCCTTGATCTCCTGAATCTGTTCTTTTTCCATTTATTTATTTATTTACTTTTTTTTTTTTTGAGGTAGGGTCTCACTGTAGCCCAAGCTGACCTGGAATTCACTATGCCATCTCAGACTGGCCTTGAACTCATGTGATCCTCTTACCTCGGCCTTCCAAGTGCTGGGATTAAAGGCATGTACTACCATGCCCAGACACTTTTTATTTTCTTTTAATAGGTGATTGCACAGAATGAGATTTTGGCTAAATGTTGCAAAATCAATAAAGTTTCCAAAAGTCTCATGCATTTCTTGAGAACAATATGAAAATGGAGGTGCTCTACCCCCCCCCCCCACAACTAACTTCATAGGTTGAAGGGGCACTGGTTTGTGCTACCCAAAAAGAATATTAATTATTTCAGGTTATTTAGTATTCTCAGGACATCATCCTTAAATAGTTATTTCTTATGGAAAACCGATGAAAGACTTAAATTCCAGTAAGAGCAAACAAGTAAACTAACAAGACTTGATTTCTGGACAGTGTGTTCTGTTTTGGAAGCTCTGCTGAATGTGCCCAGCTTATGGTTAAAAGTGAGGAATCACACAGGAAGGGTCAACTCTCTTATCTATTTTTTAATCTCTGGACTATAGTGGAATGTTGAAAACTACGTTGTCAAACAATTATTGTCTAAGTAAATAGCACATTTTTCCAGGACAGATTAGGGGGCTAACCATTCATGTGCCCAAAAGCTTTCAAACTTCTCTTAAATGATATAGCATACAACTCCCTTCCTGATGTTTTAGGTAGCATGTGTACTGAACATCATTTAAAATGGTCTGGGATGGCTCAGATAATGTTCTGAACTTTGGGAATTGGTGATTCATTACCTATATCGTCGTGCAGGAAAACCAAGATGGGCACTCACTGTATCTCCATGGAAAGATATTTCTAAGAGAATTCACCCAATGGACATCCACTGAAGACCTGTTGTCTGCCTGCCACCATGGTAGAGGAAATACAGAGAAGAATCAGCACAGGGTCATGACCTTGGAAATCTGCCTGATGGAGGAGGCAGACATGTAAACTTGTAACAGCAGGAAGATTGAGTGAGTTCCACACATGAAGCTGACCTGCAGTTTATTCCTTCCTCACCTGACTTTTTGTCTTCAGTCTGCCTGCTCAACTTTGGTGCAAATTCCCCAGAACCACCAGCATGCCCAAATGAACCTGTCCCTTCCCAACCTTGTTTTCTAGTCTCTAGAGCCCCGGCTCTTCTAAAGTTTGTCACTGTGACATTAATATGATGACAGATTGCCTCTTATTGGTAGTTCCTTGCTTGACCTACTCCTCTCCAGACTCCTGAGGCTTTGTCCTATTGTACACAGGAGGACCAAGGTGCTGTGAGGAAGGGGCTTTGCCAAAAACTCTATGGTGGGTGTGAGAGGAAAACAAAGAACTTCTTAATCTCTGTTCAAATTTTTTAAGTTTTCAAGATTCTTCCAGATCTTGAACATCATGTTCTAGAGAAAGCATGAATGTTCCAGAAGACAGAATTTCAGGTAGCCAAGGCTTTCTTTTACAGATGCCTCTTTCAGTGAGCAGCCCAGCAGGATGGGATCATTTACTGAGTTCACAGACCATCATAGATCCAGAGTCCTGTGGCCTGAGATCATGGAAAGTAAGCTCTTAGGCCAGAGGAAGTACCAGCCTCTTTTGGATAATTTCGTTTATTTTGCTGCAGAGGAGGGACAATTAATTTTCAGTGGAAAGAGGGATATGTGTTTATTTTTTTAAGGGAAATAGTATTTTCAACTTGTAGGATTTAGATCTGAACTTTATTAAAAGTAGTGCCAACCATGTTACATACATCCATACTCAAATATCAGTGCCAAATTTTGTTCTGAAATAAAGATACACACCAACCTTTTTACCTTTGACAAACAGTATGTCTGGCAGGAAACACACTACACCCAGACTAGCAGAGCATGAAGGGAGAGCATTGCCTTGCATTCCGAAGTGCTTCCCAGAGCATTTTATTACCTACTTAGATTGAAAAGTCAATCTCTCCAGTCCCCTCCTCTAAAAAAAAAAAAATGCTTCTGTTATCATGTCTCCAGACACTGACAAGGAAATCACAAAGATTTTTTTCACAAGTGGCATGGTGAGCCACAGGTTGGCTCTTAAGAAATCCTCGCCCTAAGTATCTTCCTGCAAAAATGCATGTGTAAGATTGCCACTGACACAGGTGACAACTTCCTAAGAATAGGCTTGGTAACAAGAGTATCAGAAGGGTGACATTGGCCATGATCACTGAGGAGCCAGACTAGAAGAGGCATGACCATCTGCTTGGGTGCAGCTGCTGTGGGTGTGCAGTTAGTCAGGAGCTGGTGTTTTCCTTCCTGCCTGCCCAGAACAGTGCCAGCCGTGCATGGACTTGGATCTACATATACAGGTGACACAAAAATAGCTTTGAGGCAGAGGACAAAGGCACCAAGCTCTCATTCTTAATGTGGACAGTTACTCCACAAACTCTTTCTAACCAGTTGCCTGTAAGATTCGTTGTGAAAATCATATTTATTAAATGCGTGAAAGAGAAGAGGAGCTATTAGGAGAGCTATGTGTTGCCCTTCAGCTTCTACACATTGATGTCAACACTCTTGGGACAAAGCATTATTGGTAATAATCTTTAAAATTAAAAAAATGTGTGTGTGTGAACCAAAGTCCCTTTCTGCTGAAAATTAACAGGGAGTTGAATCCAGGCTAGCAGGCTTTGTAAGCAAATGCTTTTAACTACTAAGCCATTTCCTCAGCCCCAAATTCTCTTAAGACCTGGTAGCACTTCCACAAATTTGGGGGCTTAAGACTTGCAAGTATCTGCTGGTTGAAAAGGTAGTTTAAAAACACAAATGTTTTTAAACTAAATTGGGTCAGGTGAGAAGTGGTCTTTTTGTAAGTGCTCACTTTATCCTTAGTGGTCCTTATTAACATATGCTCAGGTGGATCATAGAATCAAGAGAGCCGCTCAGAGGCATGAAACCCAGCCTTGGGCCCCAGGCTGGCATGTGACTGCTGAGACTGGAACTTGATAGTTTCATGCCCACTCCTAAATTCTGTTTGTCACCTTGCTTCTCTGTCCCCCTACCTCACTGTGAAAATCCAGCAGAAACATGTCTTCTCGCATAGGACCTATTTTGCTATATTTCAGTGAGACTCCTCTGTCCAATTATTATTTGCTCAGTGTGAGTTTTCCCATTAAGAAGGCAAAAGCCAAAATTCATCTGTCTTTAGAGTTAATAGCATCTTGTCAATTGTCTTGCCACCAAATGAGTGTGAAGCAGGGAGTGAATGTTGTGTGGTGCCAGCAATTGTGGGCTCACAGGAAGCTTTGACTTCCAGATAGCCCGTGTCACATGGTGTCACATGTGACATCTCCCTGTGTGTTATCTTTAACATTCACAATGAAATGTGAAATGGTGTTAACAGTAGCTCAAGGAAACCAAAGCTTCAAGATTAGAAATCACTTGTAAGCTTCCTTTCTTCTTCCCCTCACTGGGTTCCTGTATTAACGCTCATTACAGTGAGGCAGAGCAGATGGGCAAACAGACTGATTGCTTATTTATATATATTTTTTTTCTATGGCTCTTGGATGTTCGCTCTTTCTTCAATAAAAGAAAGGAGTTTTTAGATGTTGTATTGATGTCC
>PVHP010028108.1:0-23374 GCA_004024765.1 Zapus hudsonius | reverse complement strand
GCCATTCTGACCAGGGTAAGGTGGTATCTCATTGTGGTTTTGATTTGCATTTCCCTGATGCTTAGGGATGCCGAGCACTTTCTCAGGTGAGAAAAGGCCTTTGTGTTTCCTCCTCTGTGAATTCTCTGTTGAGATCAGTGCCCCATTTTGTGAGGGGGCAATTTGGGTTTTTGTTATTAATTTTTTTGCGTTCTCTGTAAGTTCTGGAAATTAGGCCTTTGTCTGAGTTGTAGCTGGCGAAAATCATCTCCCAGTTTGAAGGGGGTCTATTGACTTTGAGAACGGTGTTTTTGTCTGTACAGAAGCTTTTGAGCCTGATCAGGTCCTATTGGTTAAGTGACTGTTGCACTTCCTGGGCTACTGGAGATTTGCTCAGGAAGTTGTTCCCTACTCCTATCTCATGTAGGGTTCCTAGAAGGAGGAAATTTTATGTTTAGTTTCTTCCTTAACATAATGTTAAAAAACCTTGTTTTTGCCAGCAGTTTAAGTCTTAGCTCAAGACTTACTTTGTAAACTCTAGAAATCTCAGGATAATAATAATAATACTCATTTTGAAGTAATGTTCCCTTCTGTGTATGTGTGAATGTGTTCATATGAAGTTCTTTTAAATTTACAGCCAAAGGTCATAGGTAAATTCATTTTGAATTAATAATTTTATTTTAGAATTAGTTTTGGAAATTATAATTAAATTCTACAAAGAAAAATCTTAAGTCTGTGGATTCCTTTCATTTAATAAGCAGTCTTAATAATATTTGACATTTACTTTATTAGTTTTCTATATATTTTACATATCTTCTCATTGAATATCCATATAACTCTATGATACATGTGTCATTACCCTTATATTATAGCTAAGCAATCTAAATTAATTGATAAAATTATTTCTGTATTTATACAAGTGTCAAGTTAAAAACTGCAATGCTGGATACTGTATATTTCAACATTTAAAATTTCTAATTTGGGGTATAGAGAGATGGTCAGTTGTTAAGGTGCTTGCCTGAAAAGCCTAACGACCTGGGTTCTATTCCCTAGTAAGCACATAAACCTAATGCATAGAGAGGTACATACACCTGGAGTTCATTTGCAGCAGCTGGAGGCCCTGGCACACCCATTCTCTCTGTCTCTCTTTTCTCCATATCTCTCTGCTTGCAAATAAGTGAAAAAATAAAAATATTTTAAAGAAATCTAATGCTGCTGGGCATGGTGGCTCAAACCTTTATTATGAGCACTCGGAAGGCAGAGGTTGGAGGATTGCAGTGATTTTGAGGCCACCCTGAGATGACATAGTGAATTCCAGGTCAGCCTGGGCTAGAGGGAGACCCTCAAAAAAAATCTGATGTTATGAAAGTTTATATTTATCCTGTTTTATTTTTCTTGCCATATGTTTAATACAGTTGAAAAGTAGCAGGTTATAGTGTATGAACAAGCACAGAAGAAATGCTGTGTATGGTATATCAAGTTGATTACTAAACCATTCTGCTTTATAGTTGCTTTTATGGGTTTTTAAATTCTAAGACAGGGTCTCATTATGGCCTCAATTTCAAGATCCTATTGCCTCAGCCTTCCAAGTACTAGGATTACAAGCAAGCGCCACCACATCCAGCCTTAGTTTCTTAGTCTTAGCTTTTCTCTCTATATAAATGAACAGTGTTATTGTATGTGGTGCTTTGGAAATACAATGACTATATAATTTATAAAAGGAGAATATGAATAATGTATTCTGGTATAGAATTCTTAAATTTTAATGATAAAATTTTTAAAAATTTCCTAATTTTTTTCCAGTCTTTAGATGACCTTTCAAATGTACCTTCTGATGACTCTGTACAACTTCATGCCTACATTTCAGACACTGGTAAGAGACTACTTTAAAACTATTGATTATTATAGACTTGCTATTTTACACATTTATTTTTCAAAGAGCTTGTGGTTTTCAGTTGTGTTTATATTTTTTTTTGACCATGTTCTTCATTAAATTCCATGATGTTCATTTACTTATAGAATTGGGTACTGCCACTATGGACATTTGAAAATGCTTATATTATAAATATTATGCCATTTCTAATAAATTCTGAAAATTGCCTTTCACTCTTTGTACTTGAATCTGACTGATAATTATTTTCATAATTCTCATTTCTGTTGCACAGAGATCTCAGGTCAATATTGACTTTCATTCACACTGTCAGAGTAGATACTTGCATTAAATGAAACTTCAGAGTTTATGAGTTTGAAGACATTCAGGAAACTTCTAGGACCTTGTGGTCCCCAGCTACTATCCAAACTAGTTAGCATACCCTGGAAGACTCTTCACTACCATTAAGTTATTAAAGAACAGCAGCTTTTCACAGTTTTATATATTGAAATATGAACACACTATGATATATACTTCAATTTCATTTCATGTTTAGCAGGTGTATTACAAAGGTACTAATTTGCATTTTTAAAAATCCATGTTTTCTTTGCTTTTGAGTGGAGCTTGACTCATTTTGCATGAATTCACCAGGTGTTTCAGGAATGTGTCAGCTGTTCCATTATATTTTACAGGTAGTTGCTTCACAGGCTACAGTCCTCTTAAAAGTCAGTTGAAAACACTATTGCCAATAAAAATCAAAATTACTGCTTTTCCTTCTAACTTTGATAGTGTTGTCCCATTTTTTTCCTTCCATTTTTCTTTAAAACTCTTTAAAATATCCATAGTCTTTGTTGGTTTATCTTCTAATCATAAGAGTCTTTGTCAGGGGAACTGCTTAGTTTTAATCTTTTTATTTCTTAAACCTTTACGTCTGGAGAGGACATTCATGTCTGTGGTTCTCAAATAAATATTTCTTTTAATAGTTTTTTTTCCTAGTTGTTTTTGTCGGTTTACTCAAGAAATATCACTTTCTAAGTGGTGCATGAATCTGGAGTTTATTTGCAGTGGCAGGAAGCCCTGGTTTGCTCATATTCTCTCTCTCTCTCTCTCTCTCTCTCTCTCTCTCTCTCTCTCTCTCTCTCTCTGCTTACAAAAAATAATTTAAACATATTAAAATAAAATATTAAAAAAAGAAATATCACTTTCTAAAAAAGGATGAAAGCATATTGGTAGGTGTTTTAATTTAGTGTTATTTCTATTATTCAAGCATACATAGATCCTGAACAGGTAGCATCATGTAGTGGGTTAAGAGCACACCTAACCGAATTTTTAGGCTCAAACCTCAGCTCTGCTGCTTAGTAGTTGAAGAACATCATTAGTTTCTCTGTATTGCACCTTCATCATGTATTAAGAACTGTAGAAATAATAATGCTATTTCATGGGATGGGGATGGATCTAATTAATTATATAGGTTACACATGCTAGGCATATATGAGTATTTCTTCAATAAATATTCCTTTTTCTAGCAGGATACTTATACTTATGTCCTTAACATTTCTGTTTTAAAAGAAAAGACTGTAGTAGTCAACTGTAGTGCTGCTTTCAGAGTGGAGAGTGGCCATTAAACTCTATGGTCTGCTTTTCCTTCCTTGAGAGATCTGGCTGGCTTGATCAGTGTGTTTAGTCATGAGGCTGATTTAAAGTCTGGCCTTAATTTCACTCCTAATCATGGGTGAATAACTAATGATTTGCAGATTACCTGCCATGTACAGGATTGGCCCAATGAAAACAAAATCTTACATTCGTAGCACTATCTTAAAACCAGTACTCTACAGGTTTCATCTTCTTTAATGATGAATTACCTATCTGTCCTTTGTATTTTAAAATATTGACCTTATTTTTCTTCCTGTAGTATGTGTATTTGGGTGGTTTCCTTTGCCTAACAATTTGTAACAATTGGTTATTTTTTAAAGTGATTTCCTACATTACTATCTCTCCCTTGTATTCCTTGCTGTTCTCTTTGCTCTTATTAACTTGTAATTGGTTATGGTTAGCTGACTAGTTGACTCCTCTTCTCTGTTTTCCTTCTCTAAGCCTTGTCTTACCCCAGTGGATAAAGTCATGCCCTTCTTGCTGTACCAACCCTGTTTAGAAATAGTGGTTCCCTAACTTGATAAAGTGTCATACTGTTTGAGCTGCCTATAAACCTGTGTGTAAAACAAGATGACCAAAGCCTATTTTTATTAATGATAATAATAATGAATATGATAATAGTAATTTTGACCAAATCAGAAATACTGACATGACATGGAAAGAGAACAAAAGACAATTTTGAGTAGGCAGTGTATCTTGGAAAAAGCTAGAAAGAAGCAGCTTCTATGCACTTCTACTTGCCAATAGCGCTATGTGGTTTTTATGTTGTTAAAATAATTTACTAAGCTACATAGAATTTTTTTTTGCTTGATTATAAGGTAGGAAAAGTTAATCTCATTATTTAAGATTAGTATAACATAGAAACAGGTTTTGCTTTAAAAGACTCCCTGGCTTGTACAGCATGTAAAAAATCAATTAGAAAATGATTTTTGCTGCTAAAACCTTAGAATAATCTTCACTTTTAAATTGTTGAATATTATCAGAGAAAAAAATGCCAGTAAATAAATAATTCTTAACCTGAGTCTTTTTCTGTTTAGTTGAACAGGTTTTAATTGGAACACTTAGATACAAAGTAATGAAAGTTAGTGAAAAGTTTATTTTGTTCCTGGTATTCCTATTATATGCAATGGTACTGCAGTAACTCCCTTACAATAAGTAAAAGTTCTTGAAAAGAGACACCAATGTAGACATCAGTACATGGTGCACCTTTGGCATGAACTTGTAGTACTTACGTGACAGTCGTCATGTGCAGTACCTTACACATGAGTGCACAGGGTAGAAGTCTTACTTCTGTTGCCATTCTTTTGTCTCAGTCTGTCATTTCAAATTCTTCATTTCACGTTGTCTTTTTTGTTTGTTTTTGTTCTTCATCTTCCTCCTTTTTGTGTCTTTTGTTTCTCTTCATTTTGTTCTAAATGACTAGTATATGCTGACTGTGACCCATATGCTGTGGCAGGCGTTTGTAATGATCATGGCAAGACCTATGCACTGTATGCCATCACTGTATACCGGCGCAACCTGAACACGGAGGAAATGTGGAAAACCTACCGTCGTTACAGTGACTTCCATGACTTCCACATGAGAATCACTGAGCAGGTAATATGGTTTTGAAAGCATTGCACTTTACATTGTTTCTTTTTTTTAATATTTTATTTGAGAGAGAGAGAGAGAGAGAGAGAGAGAGAGAGAGAGAGAGAGAGAGAGAGAGAGAGAGAGAGAGGAGAGAGAGAAGAATGGGCACACCAGGGCCTCCAGCCACTGCAAATGAACTCCAGACACATGCGCCCTCTTGTGCATCTGGCTTTATATGAACACTGGGGAATCGAACTCTGGTCCTTCTGCATTGCAGGCAAACGCCTTAACCGCTAAGCCATTTCTTCAGCCCACATTGTTTCTTGACTAACATTGATTCTAAATTTTTCTAAAGATGTTCAGATGTTGGTTGAATAAAGCTAATGAGAAAAAATAAGGTAAGAATATTTGATATGTTCAGCATAAGTTGTTGGGATGCATTTGAAGAGTTACTGAATAAATCATGTGGAAAACCAGCTAGTCTTACTCATTGTGGATGGCAGCAAAATACCAGTGGTAAGCCTCAGAAAAGTTCTGATTTACAAGTGTGCAGGGTGTGTTTATTGTGGTTTGCAAGGTGTTGGGCCGTTGCTGTAATTTGCACACCGTTTGGGGTGGCATAACTCAGAGCTACAGTTATTTAAATGGCATCTTCAGCAGTGTAACAGTTAAATCCTGGATCCTTTTCTTAAGTTATTTTGAACTGCAACCTAAAATAAACATTAACCAAATACTATTTTAAGTTCTTAATAAATTTAATCCTGTTGTTTTATAGAATTAACTATAAGAACTTTTATGAAAATAAAATTTCCCTCTCCTATTTTTCCATCACATTTTTACTTGCCATAAGTAGAACTCTGAATAATTATTATAAAATATTCTAGAAATATACAATCCTTAGCTTAATTTTTTAAATTTATTGAGTATAAACTTTGTATGAACCAATCATATTGGTACCACCATTTCCCTCCTTTCTGTCCCCATTCTACTGTGGGCCTTCCTCAGTGGGATTGCTGGTCCAAACAGATGACATGAAATAAATCAGTTATAAAACATTTTTAGCTCTTAAAACATCTATGATTGAATCAAAGTATTTAAATGTACAAGTTATATTAAGCCACTTTAAAGTAATTTAAAATAATATCAGATTGGATATCAAAGATATCAAGTAGTATTATACTTCTTTAGAAATCAGAATGCACTTGCCTGCAAAGCCTAACAACCTGGATTCTATTCCCCAGTACCCATGTAAAGCCAGATGAACAGTGGCATATGCTTCTGGAGTTTACAGATCCTGGAGGCCCTGGCATGCCCATTCTCAATCTCTCTTTGTCTCTCTCTGTCTTTCTGTCTCTTCTCTATCTTTCTCTTGCTTGCTAATAAAAATATTTTAAAAAAGAAATCAGGGGCTTGAGAGATGGCTCAGTTAAGGTGTTTGCCAGCAAAGCCTAACAACCCAGATTTGATTCCCTAGTACCCATGTAAAGCCCCATGCACAAAGTGGCATATGTATCTGGAGTTTATTTGCAGTGCCTAGAGGTCCTGGCTGGCAAGCTTGTATGCACTCCCCCCTCCTTTTCTCCTTCCAAATAAATAAAATTAAAAATCAGTCATAAAATACCTTTTTTAGTTAGTACAGTGAAAAAAAATATGGTTGGTACCATGATAAGCTCATTAAAATTTTGTGCAAATAGAGTGAGATAAACTACTAAGAGTTTTTAAATGATTAAATTCAAGAGATTATGATAGACTTCTGAAATTTATTAATAGGCTCCTTTGAACTATAAATTGATGACATCAGACAAATCTAGTCATCTGTTCTTGTACTGAATAGTCTTATGGTTTTTTTTTTTTTGACTTGTTTGAAGTGAAAGAACTTTCCTACTCACATTGGAGAAATAATGGCTTTCCTTTGTACATTCTTGATAATTGGTTTAAAAAGCACGTAGCTTATGTGTATCTTTTTTCCTGCTGTTCACTTTAACCAAATATGACAGATCAAGATCAGATTGAATTGCTGAGTATAATGTTACATAGAAATTTGATTTAATATGTTATTTCTCTTATGCAAATAATTAACAATTTCTTCATATCAAAAATTTGCTCAATTTTAAATGTTCCAGATAAGAACTATAAATATTATGTTCCCATATTGACATATGCCAGTTGAGAACATACTTTAAAAAAAAAAAACTGGTGGTAAGGCAGTCCATACAGAAATAGATCATTCTAAAATAGCACTGAAAATTAAATACATTGATAGGACAATTTCCCACATATCTCAGTGCAGGTGAGGTGTGCATGTTTAAGGTTGTGTTTCAGACAAATTCACAGTAGTTTTTCTAAGTGGTTAAATTGCTCACAGATCTTATCAAATATAAAAAAATTATAGATGAATGTTAGGTTTTAGAATAATTGTAGATGCCTTTTAAAGTGCTTACTAATCTATATTTTCTAACCTCCCATCTTCTGTAAAATAGTGGGAAAAAAATCCAGTGTTTGTAATTCACTGTGCATAACAGTGCAACTTGCTGATGTGAGTAAATGTCCGCTCCATAAAGCCCTTAAGATAAAAATGATTTTAAAACAGGTTTGGTTTTGTTTAAAGTAGTAAGATATATTACTCAGTCTAATCAAATGTACTGTTATTTATTTTCTTTACAGCCCTTAATATTCTTATGCTTCATGAAGAATTAATAAAATTAAAAGAAAACAATAAAAAATTAACTCATGCTTTTAGAATCAGGCTGACTGAATTCTTTTATTCAGCAAATATTTATTGTCTCCTGTGTGCCTCTCATCTCAGTACTGGGAAGACAGCACTGAACAAGCTCAGATGACCTTTGCCTCTAATAATATACATTCTCTTAGATCTGTGCATTTCTGTTTTCTTGGCTGAAATCTATAAAAGTACTGATAAGCATATTAGTGATTTAATGATCATATTAAATATTCATTATACAGTGGCATAAAAATGTTTACATACTTGATATTAATAAATTTTTAGTTATTTTTAACTTACAATTTCAGACCTGCTTAAAAAATTTTAATAGTATGTTATAGATGTAAACCTGGTATGTTTAATATAGGAAGGTAAAGTCTTTAAGCTTAGAGTCATAATATTTGAGCTCTTTGGAAACATTGATATGCTGCTTTAATTTGTACAAATTTCTACTTTCTTGGGTAATTTTCTAATTTCTTTCATATGGTTTAAATATTCCCATCATGCTTTGATGAGCTAGCTATATAGCACAAAATATAATTCCTTTATTTTTGTTATAATATTGGAGGTAACTGATTTATGACTCTTTTCTAGGCAGATAATTTAAAAATTTTTTATCCAGACTTTTTCTGTTAGAATATTTAGGGCCTTTCAATATTTTAAAATTTATGGAAGAAATTCTTCTTTTAATGAATATTGTCAGGTTTCCATGTTGTATAAATTTGTTAGGGCCAGCCTAATAAAATAGTTCAGACTAGGTAGAATACAAATAGCAACTCCTAATTTATAGTTATAGTTTGAGGTGATAGACATGAGTGCTTCAACATATAAATTTGGGGAAAATTAGTTCAGGCCCATGGTCTTTCCTAAACTACATAATACTGAGTCAGTCACCTTGTCCAATTTGCATAAGTAATGACTTAAGAAACTTTATCTTTTAAAACAGCTTAAAAGGTAAATCAACTTTTATAAAGTATAATTGTTTTAAAAAGTCTTTAATTGATAAACCAGATAATTGCCATATGACATATTCAATGAAGAAATGCATTAGTTTTATGAATCATCAAATTTGTGAATCCTTACTTCACAATAGCTTTTTAAAATATTTTTATTTATTTGCAAGAAGAGAGAGAGAATTTTAATGAGAATGAGAATGAGAGAATTGATGTGTGTCAGGCCCTCTAGCCTTTGCAAATGAACTCCAAATACATGTATCACTTTGTTCATCTGGCTTTATGTGGATACTGGGGAATTGAACCTGGGTCAGTAGGCTTTGTAAGTAAGAGTCTTAACCACTGAGCTATCTCTCTAGCCCCACAATAGTTTTTATGTAAATTACCTGTATCCTTTTTGTGTGTTTTTTTTTGTATGAGATTAGAGTAAAAGAAGTATTATTACTTTACATTTATAACATAATAAACTTATTTGTATTTTAGCTCTAAGCAACTGTGTTAGTTACTTTCTCATTGCTGTGATCAAATACTGCACAGGAAGCAGCTTTTAAAAAAGGAGAGTATTTATTCCTGTAGTTTTGAGAGGATATAGTTGGCAGCAGGAGGCCAGCTGGCCACACAGTAGCCATAACCAGGAAGCAGAGAGAAAGGTATTCTGGTTCTCACTTCCCTTTATCCTTTTTAATTCAGTCTAAAATACCCCAACCTATGGTATTAGTGTGGGTCCTTCACCTCAATCTAGAAAATCCCTCACAGACATTTTCCCAGAATTCTTTCCACGGTGATTCTAAATCCTGTCAAGTTGACAACTGGAAATTAACCATTTTATGCAACCATCAGATTTTTCATTACATTTAATGATTTACCAGAATTTTCCAGTTTGGGAATGGAAATTAATGTTGACCCTCACTTTTTGTTTTTTAATAGTTAATTTATTTGAGAGAGAATAGATGTAGCAGGGCCTCTTGACTCTGTAAACAAACTCCAGAAACAAACACTACATTGTGCATCTGGCTTAATGCAGATACTGGGGAATTAAATTCCGGGCCAGCAGGCACTTTAACAGCTGAGCCATTTCCCTAGCCCCACTTTCTCTTGTTTTTAATCCTTGCCCCAGGAAATGCCTTTTTTTCCCCACAGATGATGTAGATATTTTGAACAAAGAATGGTTTTGTAGAAGTTAGTGTGTGTCACATGGGAAGAACAAGGAAGCTGCTTAAAGTTCCAGGTATGAGTTTTGGGCCAGCCACACAGAAGTAAATAACTTTGTTCTTGTACTGTTAGCAACGGGTATGCTTAAACAGCCATGTTTCACCAGACTCCTATCTTGTCCTGTGCCTCTGAAGATGTACCCCAATGTTAAACCTATAAATACTAGACTTATATATTCTTACATAACTTTTTTTCCAAAGGAAAAATGTTATGATTCTTCATTTTGTTCTTGATCTCCTTTTCATGTGACAGGGAGGGGTTGTTGGTGTTTATTACAGCTGTGTAACATAACTGCTATGTATGTTTAGAAGCCTTCCTTTTCTACTTTTACAGTAATATATTGATTATTTTATAGTCATTAATAATAAAAATATTCTCTATTATATTTTAACAAGCAAGAAAGTAATTCATAGGTCATTAAGATTTCAATTTTGGGGGCTGGAGAGATGGGTCAGTGGTTAAGGTGCTTGACTACAAAGCTAAGGACCTGGATTTGATTCCCCAGTGCCCACATAAAACCAGATGCACAAGGTGGCACATGTATCTGGAGTTCATTTGCAGTGGCTAGAGGCCCTGTCGCACTAATCTTTCTCTCTGTCTCTCTCTCCTAGGTAAATAATTTTTTTAAAGAAAGAAGATTTTAATTTGTTGCTATTTTACTCACAAGTCAAATAACTGGAAAGATTGTTCAAAACCTTTTATTTCAAAAATTTTGAATATTGTGAAATACTAAAATGAAACTATGGCCAGTTCTTTCATTAGCCACTCATCTTTGTCATTCTTGATAATTATTTAAAAGAAATAACATTAAAACTGCATTATGTGCCTATTTGAAAAACATTTTTGTATTTCTAATTTGTGTTTAATATAAGAAAGTATATCCCAAACTTATATGAAGATAGTTTGTCATGGAAAATGAAAAATGTTTTCTCTTAAAACTGAGAGAAGCTTGGATGTATTTTGTCTTATAGTTTGAAAATCTATCAAGCATATTAAAGCTTCCTGGCAAAAAGACTTTTAATAATATGGATAGAGATTTTTTAGAAAAGAGGAAGAAGGATTTAAATGCATATTTGCAGGTAAGTGTATGTTTACTAGTTCCCAGTTTCATTTTAGCACATATGTAGAACAGATTGATTCAGTAAGTAATGTTTGGGGGCTAGAAGTAGCTCCTGTCAGGACATTTGTTTGGTATACATGGGACCCTGACTCAGTTTTTGGTATCATTAACAATAAAAGACACATTTTGATGATAATCCTCTCCCATTACTATCTGTTGTCCCTGTAACTCCAGCCTCCCTCCCTTGAGCTGCTGCTGTTTAGTCCCTCTTCTACTTTGATGTGTTTTTTACTTCAATTTTTGGTCCTGCTCCATCATACATGTCTAAATGTTGATGGATCCAGTAGTGTGCAGGTCTGATGCAGGCACTGACCACTGGCTGCTGAGGGTTCATGAATGCAGTGGACACTTTAGATCCAGAACATAGTATTAGTGTTCCACACCATTCCTCCTTACCCTCTGGCTCTTAGTCTTTCATTCTCTCTTCCACCATGTTCCCTGAGCCTCAGAGGACCTGATAGAGACACCTCATTTAGCACTGAGCACTCAACAACCACTTCTCTGAACTTTGACTAGTTTTAAGTAGTCACTGGCATCTTCAAAAAAGAGCTTCCTTATTTCAACTTGCATGCAAATCTAAGACTTCAAAGTTGGGATGTATGTATGAGAGAGAACATGTTTTTTTCTGAACCTTTGTTACTTCATTTAGTATAATATTTTCTTGATTTGTCCATTTTTTGCAAATTTCATAATTTCATTTTTTTACCACTGAATAAAATTCCATTGTGTACATGTACCTTATCTTCATTATCCTTTTTTTTTCAGTTAGTGGATATTTAATCTTGACTGATTCCATTTCCTAGCTATTGTGCATAGAGCAGCAATAAATATGGATGAGCAAGTCTCTCTATGGTAAAATGTAGAGTCCTTTTGGTATATGCCCAGGGGTTGTATAGCTCTTTCATATGCTAAAACTATTTTAACCTTTTTGATACATTGATTCTATAATGGGTACACCAATTTTATATGGCCACCGACAGTAAATAGGGTTTCTCTTTTTTCATACCCTCGCTGGCATTTGTTATCATAAGATTTTTTAAAAAAAATTTTAGCCATTCTGATTTCAGAGACATGGAATATCAGAGTAGTTTTAATTTGCATTTTTCTGATAGCCAAAGATGTTGGATTTTTTTAAAAAATAGTTTTTAGTCATGTGTATTTCTTCTTTTGAGAACTTTCTGTTAAGTGCCCTGGCTCATTTTTTGATTGGATTGTATAATTATTTAATTTTTGGAGTTCTTTGATTATTCTAGATATGGATCTTCTTCCATAGCTTAGCTTATGAAGATTTTCTCCCATTTCTTAGTTTGCCTCTTGAATTAGATAACCATTTCCTTAGGTATACAAAAAGCTTTCTAATTTCATGAGATCCCATTGGTTGTTTGATTGTCTTATTTCCTGGGCAACCAGGATCATATTCAGAAAGTCCTTTCCAATACCTATGCTTTGAAGTGTTCCGCCTACTTTTTCCTCTTGCTATTTTAGAATTTCTGGTCTTACATTCCAGTCCTTAATTCATTTGGGGTTGATTTGGTACAGGGTGAGAGATAAGGGCCTAATTTCATTCCTCTACAGCAGATACCCAATTTTTCCAACACCATTGGTTGAAAATATTGTCTTTGTCCAGTGTATTTTTTTTAGCATCTTTGTCAAGAATCAAGTGGCTGTAGTATCATGGATTTATACCTGGATCCTGTAATCTACTGTCAGTGCCAGTACCTTGCTGTTTTTATTACTGTGGTTCAATAGGATGTCATGAAAGCAGCTGTGCTGATACCGCCAGTCATATTCCTTTTGCTGAGGGTCATTTGTTTTATTATCTAGTCAATAATATCTAAACATTTCTGTATTTAGTGATTAACTTATTTGAGATTGCTTACTTCATATTTAGCTAAGGATGTACATACATACTACAAATAGATACTGAGTGGTACACCAATTTACTATATATGTTATGAAACTGGATTTATATTCCCAGATAAATAAATGAATGTAGCTGTTTCCCGTGGCCCAGACTTATTCTAAGACTTACATAATTGTAGAATAATTTGAGAGAGTTGTATCTGAAGAATCGTTTGTCATATGTAGCATCTTGGACATATAATTTAATCTTGGAAAATAGCAAAATGTAGGGCTGGAGAGATGGCTCTGCGGTTAAGGCACTTGCCTCCAGTGCCTAAGGCCCCTGGTTCAATTCCCCAGGACCCACATAAGCCAGACCCACAAGGTGGTGGCCCTAGTGCGCTCTCTCTCTCTCTCTCTCTCTCTCTCTCTCTCTCTCTCTCATCTGCGTGAAAATGAATAAAATAGCAAAATGTGTTTCCCAAGTTACTTATTACATAAACTGTTAGAACTAATATAAATATGTTTAGACCTAGGTTCCCATGTGCCAGATGGAATAATGGTATCCCTTTTCAGTTTTTCATCCTAGCTAGTGTTTTATACATTATTCACATGCATTAAAGATGGCATCCGCTCAGGTTTATAGTGTTCTGTTACTTAGCTCCTCTATACCAGAAGTCCACAAAGTACACACTGCAGATCCTAGCCACTACCACCTAGCGTGGGCTGAGCTTTATTGGAGCACAGTCACTTCCTCCTGCTGTCTAACAAGAAGCAAAGATAATCTCAACTTAGCACAGTATTTAATTAATCAGACACTCCTGTTAGCACAAGACAGCCCAAAACCTCAGGGCATAGCACATGTTGACACTCCGAGCAAGTGGAGTGAACTAACATCTCCACTTGATAACTCCTCAGCCATCATCACCATGGCTAGTTTGTCCTCTAAAGATTGTTCACCTCAAGGGAAATGAACAATCCTGGAACTGGAAGCTCAGCTTTGGTAGTCTTAATATTTTGGAAAAATATAAACTATGCTATCCCCTTTTTTAATGCCTATATTATATTCAAATTATAATTGCATTAGCCAGATATAGACTATCCTTAAAATTGACAGTTTTTCCAAATAATTGCAGTAAATAGTTTACTTAATGATAATGGCATCACATCTGAAAAAGTGTTTTTCTGAAGTTTTTGAGCATGTTTTCTATGAAAGAGAAATTAAAAGGCCTGTAAGGAACAACATGCTTCAGTTTTCCTTTACCACCTGACCATTTGTTTATTTATTATTTAAGAGTTTAAATGTTAGTACACAAGTAGATCAGTCCCATTACCTCAGGCACTGTATATGGTACCTGTTGCAGTCAGCTTTCTAGTTGCTGCGCAGAAAGAACCCAAACAAAAGCGTCTTGTAGAGGAATGGGTTTATTTGGCTTACTGACTCGAGGGGAGACTCCATTCTGGCAGGGAAAACGATGGCATGAGCAGAGGGCTGGACATCACCTTGCCACAGCACTGCAAACAGCGGCAGGAAGGTGTGCCAAACACTGGCAAGGGGAAGCTGGCTTATAACCCCCATAAGCCCACCCCCAACAACACAGCTTCATCGAGGTTGTAAAACCCAAACTGCCATCAGCTGAGGATCGATCTATCAGAACACATTTATTTGTTTGTGGGGGACACCTGGATCAAACCATGACAGTAACATAGGAATTTAACAATAAAAATGCACTGTGCTGGGTCTATTATATAAACTTAACCCATGAATAACATTCAAACTCGTGCTAAGGTGGCTTGGGTTGATAGCTGAGTGTTAGAGAAAACCTCAGCTTTCTAGCAGTTCAGGTTCAGGAAACTGAAGCAAGTGCACCTCAGGTGTCAATCATGTTGTTAATAAAACAGGAGAAATGGGGGGAGGAGCAGAGATAAGCAGTTTATCTAGCTCCTATGGAGAAACTTTGCCACCCCCTGCTTTAGAGTTTAGTGCAGCTTGACTGATATACTGGGAATTTTCTTCAGAAGATTTTCTTCTCTCTTACTTATTCGTAGCTATGGTAGATTGGTTGACTACCATAATTGTAGTTCCCTATTATTATAAAACATAAATATCTGCTATTAGTCACTTCTTTCCTCTCTTGCCTTAAAGCTGAATGTCCGAGTGTCACAATACAAGATCTTTGTCAAACATTTTAATTTTTATAAAAGAAGTACCCATGTTGGTCCCTTAACATCTATACCAGTTATTTCTAAGGTTTAGAAAATGATGTTTTCTAGATATGATACCCTCAGTATACTTTTAATTGTTGCTGTTCTGTACTTTTTAGCTCATGAACTCAGTATATTCCTGCATGTTACATTAAAGAAACTAAGCTATGACTTTGAGTTCATTAGCAATTATGAACACAGTATTTTGCTTGGGGCTTCTTTAGAACACTTGAAAGTTTTTGTTTGGATTCTCTTTTGTATGTTCTGTTTCCTAATGTTTTCTTTCTTTATATTTCTACTTAAAGTTAATGTTAACTTAAGCATTATTATGTGGATATCACAATTTTCTAATGTGGATCTTCTTAATATAAACTGTAAGACCAAAAAAAAAAGGACAGATTAAAGTATTGAGTTAAACTCTTTTACCTTCTTAACTTTTTATGACATTACAGTATAAACAATAATCTCTACTATTTAATCAGCTTTATATACCTTTTTTTCATATTAGTTACTATTAGCTCCTGAAATGATGAAAGCCTCACCAGCGTTGGCTCACTGTGTATATGACTTCCTGGAAAACAAAGCCTACAGTAAAGGGAAGGGGGATTTTGCTCGCAAGGTAAGCAAGCCACTGAAGTTTCATTTTAGTTCTGCTTTTAGACTTTATTTTTCATATAAGAAAAATACAGATTTGTACATATTTTAAGATGAAATAATGGTACTGAGTGCTCATTGGCAGGTTTGCCTTCTCTGCTTTATGCTCTGTGCAATTGATTAAAGCATCTATTGTGTATAAATTCCTGTTCTGTATATATTATGGTCTAGCAAGACCTTAAAGGAATGAAAAACAAAATTAAAAATAAATATTAGTACATAATGTTCTATTATGGATCTTCTTAGTATAAACTATAAGGTCATAAAACAGATCAATACATGAACTATTTTCTCATTGAACATATAATGTAAGAATTATTTTTAGCAAGAAATTTCAATTTCAATTATGAGTCATTTCAGCTGATTATTTCCATGCTTGTTTCTTGTCATCATCATCTTAAATATCTACTTGCATCACTTTTTAATAAGACAAGTGAAAGCTTATATTCCTGATAGCAGTAACTTAATCAGTCAAATTGTTAATTTATATATGTGATTGTGAAGATATATTTTAAGACATTTCAGTAATACTTTAAAAATGTAATGTCATAATATTAACTGGAACACTGTCTTTCCCATATGTTGCATTCTGTATTTTGTCAGGCTTCTGTATTGAGTAAAAAAATGATATGAAATCACTGATACAATGCCTTTTTTTCTGTAGATGGACACTTTTGTAAATCCACTTCGCAATTCTATGAGGAATGTTTCCAATGCAGTTAAATCTCTTCCTGACAGCCTGGCTGAAGGAATGACTAAAATGTCAGACAACATGGGCAAAATGTCAGAAAGATTAGGTCAAGATATAAAGCAATCATTTTTTAAGGTAAGATACCTTGAGTAATATCTCAAGCAAACTATTTTTTTTTATTTTTATTTTTTACTTCATTTATAGAATACAGCAAGAAAAGTGACTTGCTCTACAGTATGGAAATCCATCAGTGCTAGAAAGCCAAACCAATAAACATGTTAGAGCTTATGTGTTGTTCCCAAGTTTCTGGACCTAGTAGATAAGTCAAAATTTTATTCACTCACTGTAAGCCAGGAACCCTTGGGAAAGGTATTCTGTACATATTTTTAGATATAGCAATATTTCTAGTTGTGTTAGCCAGCTTTTCATTTCTATAACAAAATGCCTGAGCTAATCATCTTAAAGGAAGATTTGTCTTTGCTCATAGTTTCAGACTATAGTAAATTGGTCCTTTTTCTTTTGGGCATGAAGCCAGGCACCTCATAGTGTAGAGCAAACCTCATTCATGGCTGGGGTGGGCAAGTAAGCAAAGGAGGCTAATCACTTAATGTCGTAACTTCCACTAGAGCTGTGCTTTCAGTGCAGGGACTGTTTGGTTAACATTCAAGATCTAAACCTAACTGTATTGAGCTTTGTATTAGGGTTCTCTAGAGAAAACAGAGTTGACAGAATGGATTATAGTAAAAGGGAATTTATTGGGTAGTTTACAACAGTCCAATAATAGCAGTCTGAAGGCCCACAGGTGAAGAAACCAGTAGCTGTTCAGTCCAGGTGGCTGAAGGCCTCAGCAGTCCCAATCCAGCCCAGAAGGAGCTGCTGCTCTTCAAGTCCACGATGTGAGGCCGAGGAAACTGGGTTCCAATGTCCAGGAAGGGTAGGAGAGCAGGATGCGAGTGCAAGTCACAAGCACACTGGAATTTCCTTCCTGCACTGCCCACACAGGGAAGGATGTTGACTTCTAGCTCATTTGAGCTTCTGTATATCCTGCCCCCTACTGAGAGGCTGCCTTCCTGTGAACATCCTGAGAGACCCACCCAAGATTACTTGAAAGATCAAGTTGACAACAAAATTTAACCATTACAAGCTTCTTTCCCAAGCCTTCAGATACAGTCTCAAAAAACGAATTCTCATCACAGATACCTTAAAGATCTAGTCATGATCAGTCTCTGCTATAGTGCAGATATTTAAAGCTAGTAAAGCTAATACTTTGTACTGTTTCATTCTGTTCTGTCATTTACATTCTACAATGCTGGAAATTTCTTCACAAAGAAGTTTTATTTGCAAATAAGTTATACCATATTTACTCAAGAATGGCATTTCCATTTCTGCTGTCAGTGGCTCATGACCATGTATAAAACTTCAGTGAACTTTCCCTGGCTATTTTGTCCAGTAGCTTCAAGGGCTTAAAATACATGACCTTGGTAGTGCTTCCTTTTATGTCAGATGCTGTTCAGTGACCTTAGTCTTTCTCTCCTTCTTCTGCACTATCAAACAGTTAATTACTCCTTAAACCTATTACCATACTATCAAGAGCCCTTTGTGGTAAAGCATTTGAACTCTGTTCCCTGGCTACAAACTATGTGCCCTTCCTGTCATGTTTTCAAGACCTGTTTTAGTTTTAAAATCTTGTACAAAGTATGAGAGAGTTCAAGTAGTTTTCTCTTCTAACTCTAAAGTTAATTCTTTTTTAAAAGAAAAAAAGGGACGTTGGGTAATGAAAGAAGTATTCTTTTATATTTGGTTTCAAACTCTAGTGTTAAATGTGTATATTTAACCAAATGTTGCATGCTGAAGCTTGTTTTGGTTTATGACAGTGTTGTATTCTTTCACTCTCTGCTATCCCGTGCCCACTCTTTATGTCTTCAATGCATAGGTGCCTCCTTTAATTACGAAGACGGACTCAGATCCTGAGCACTGTCGGGTCTCGGCTCAACTTGATGATAATGTGAGTTAACTTCATTCTTGGTAAAAAAAACATAGTAGCTCTAATTCAAAACATACTTGCCAGATCTTAACTGCTTTGTGTGATGGGGTGTGTGTGTGTGTGTATCTCTTTCATGTTCACATACTTTAAGCTTGTAAATTCTTAGATTGAAAATACTAATGTAATCTTCACTGGACTCAAAGACAAAGTTGTCAGGATAATAGAAAACCCCTTGTCTTCCCTTCCTGCCATAACCCTCTCCTGGACAAGGGTGGATCACTATACTAAGTTTCACTGTGCATTTGTACTTTAGACAAACGAGACATGCTCCTTTAAGTCACTGCTCAGCATTGTGGTGTTCTCTTACAGTGTGTTATTTTAGTGTTCGTGCACTCCTTTAGTTTTGCAGTATCTCCACCGTGTAAATTTGGCACAGCTTATTCATAACTGTGCACACTCACATGCCTTATAATGGAAGAAAATACACATTTCTTTTTAAAATTATTCATTTGTACATGGTGTGTGCATGTGCATGCGTGCATGTGTATGTTGTGTGCAGGGGTATGCCAGCATCTCCTGTTGCTGCAAGGAATGCCACTTTTTGTGTGTGGTTCACATGGATGGCTTGGGAATTGAACCTGGTCCATAAGCTTTACAAACAATCACCTCTAATCATTGAGCCATCATCCCAGTCATAAATACACATTTCTATGCCTTGGAATTAAAATTTTGAGTCACGGAGTACACACAAATTCAGGCTTAGTAGGTACTACAGAATTATTTCTCTAAAATTGTGCTTCTGTGTCTAATTTCAGTCTTGTGGTTGTACTTCATGTAGATCCACATTGTCCTAAGGACTACTGAGGTGCTGAGCCCTCTTCATACTTACAGTATGCCTGGTGTCCTATCTGCCATGCTTGTCTCCGTTTTTCCCCATGTTACCATTGGCTCAACTGTCTTTTGTTTTCATTTATTTATTTATTTATTTATTTATTTATTTATTTATTTATTTATGTATGTATGTATTTGCAAGCACAGAGGGGGGAAGAGAGAGAGAGAGAGAGAGAGAGAGAGAGAGAGAGAGAGAGAGAGAGAGAGAATAGCTGCTGTAAACAAACTCTAAACAGGTCTTTAGGCTTTGCAGGTAAGCACCTTAACTGCTGAGCTATCTCTCCAGCCCATAACTTCCATTTTAATGCTGTGATCATTAGCTTACTTACTTCTTGCTTATCTCCCCTGTCTATACTTTTTTTTTATTGTTGATACCTTTATTATCCTCAATTAGATGCAATGTATGAGCAAATCTTATGATGGTACACCCATTTCCTTCTTCCCTGTCCCCAACTCAACCCCTTTGTGTGTTGTTGCTGTTAGATGCAATGTCTCTGGACATTCTCCCCCACCATGGCTTTTACATTCTTTCCGCCCCCTCTTCCGCTTAGTTTCCTGAGTCATGGTGGGTGAGTTTTAAGTATGTTTTATTGTTGAGATCTTAAGTGTCTCTGGACTTCTGCTTTGGATTGTGTTGGATATCGCTGGTGTCTGTCTTGTTGACCTATCCTGGGTTAACTGGCTCAGTGTGGTGATAGGTCTCTTGTTTATCACACTACTCTCTCATAGGCTTCATTTGGGGCCTACATGATAGGTCCCGGGTGGTTCATCTCTTGCTGGGATGTCAGCTATCATCTTGTGGCTTGTTGTGGAGTTAGATTGACCACAGCTCTCTTACTGCCTTCTGAAAAACACAAATAGAATCTCCATCCCAGAATGAGATCAGTATAGGTTACATGAGACACATTGCTAATTTGGCAAGATTCTATTGGGAGTAGCCTCTCTGCACTCTCGTAGTGGGAATTTCCCCTTGGAGCCCAAGTTTTTGGTTCCCATAGGATTTTGCCCTGGATCCCATTTCCATTTAAGGGTTCCTTGTCACTGAGTGGATCTCTTGGCCAATTTGAAAGCCGTTGATTCCCCCCTAGGTTTTGGTGTCACTATTTTAAATTAGTAAGAGTGCTTTATGTAATCTGGATATGAGTTTATTGTTAGATCACACATCAGACTTACATGCATACACTTATAGCATAGCTCTTATTCTGTCTTCTTTAATCAATGCCTACTTCAGAACAACAAATAATAATAAAATAATAATAATAAAATAATAAAAGATGTTCTATTTTATTAAAATTTGTGTGTAGGGGGAGGGGTGTGTGGAATGGCTACACTAGGGCCTCTTGCTACTGCAAGCAAACTCCACACACATGCACAACTTTGTGTGTCAGGCTTTATATGGGTACTACTGGGGAATCAAACCTGAACCCAGATGATTAGGCTTTGCAAGCGAGCACCTTTTTTAAACCTCTGAGCCATCTCTCCAGCTCTGGTGTTATTCTTTGATATTCTTTAGAAACCTTTCTGGCTTTACCATGCCAGCATTTCAATTTGCACTCTATCTATAATTGATTTGGTATGTGCAGTGAGGTGCCCTCTTCTTCCCACTGTGCTCTGCTTCTGTGAGCACATGCATGTGCTTAGGCTCTCCTCTGCTTGGATCTGGGCTCGTGCCATTTGTCATTATCTCCCTTCACTTTCTAATTGGATTTCTATATAATAAACTGTCTAAATGTTTTTGCTTCAAAATTATTTTTGAATGCTTTGAGTTTTATCTTTATAATATCCATATTTCATGTTTTTTGTTGTAAACTTCTCTAGTCTACCTATTCTTTTTAAAAAAGTCCTGCATTATCAAACTCATGTAAATGAACTTTACCTGAGAATTGAGCAGTATTCTGCCTCATAATGAAATAAGTCTCCCTCTTCCCTCTGGTTTGATGAAGGTATAAGTCCAAATTTGTGGAGTGGAAAAGGCACCAGGAAGTTCTTACAACCATGATAACGAAAAATTTAAAGCCCATACTTTTTGTCAGTATTTAAATTACAACATTGTTAAAAGTGATTGAAAAGAGTTATAGGGGTGAAAACTTATAAAACTAATGGTAGTTATATGCAACCCTATATCAGTAATTGTTTCCTACTATATGTATAGTTATTCACATCAAATGCATTCATTACCTTCCATTATATTGTGCTTCAGTGAGTTAATAATACCACAAAAAGTAAAACTATTTTGAATTGTTATACAAAAGAAAATTTAGCAATTTAGTAAAATACACACTTTATAATTTTGACAGTTGTATGCTGGATTTGTTCTTTTTATTAAAAAAATCTAAATATATGTGACTTTTTGATCAACAAAACATCCAGTATCATTTTAACTGTTAAATACAGATATGAAGAATTTTTTATATTTTATGAAAAAAATAGACCAGTAAATAAATGTCAGGTCTGACATTACTATATCAGACTAGCACAGCCTCTACTAAAGGAACAAGAGACATTCTTTTCCTGATTATCAAGCTTTTAAAAAAAATGCAACCTTATCATTGTAATGTTAGAAAATTCTATATTCTGCAAAATTATTATAAGGAATACATTTGTGACTCATTGAAATGTCAACCTTTTGTTTCATTTTGATTTTTTTTTTTTTAAGCAGGGTCTCACTCTAAACCTGGAATTCATTCTGTAGGTAGCCCAAGCTGGTCTTGAACTCATGGGGATTTCCTGTCTCAGCCTCTAAGAGTGTCAGGATTAAAGGTGTAAGCTACTACTCATGGCTTAAAAATATAAATTTTAAAAAATATTTATTTATTTGAGAGAGAGATAGAGAGAATGGGCATGCCAGGGCCTACAACCACTGCAAATGAACTCCAGACAGATGTGCCACCTTGTGCATCTGGCTTTATGTGCATACTGGGGAATTGAACTCAGGTCCTTCTGCTTTTCAGGCAAATGCCTTAACTGCTAAGCCATCTCTCCAGCCCTGAAATGTCAATTTTTACAGGCTATAATGTAACTTATTTTCTGACTTGATAAAGTGCACCAGTCATCTCATAAAAGTAACCTTGCGTGGTAGCTATCTAATTCCAGTAATCCATTCTGATTTCTTCTCATGTTTCATCAGGTGGATGACAACATTCCTCTTAGGGTAATGCTGCTCCTAATGGATGAAGTGTTTGACTTGAAGGAGAGAAATCAGTGGTTACGAAGGAATATAAAAAACCTGCTTCAGCAGCTGATTAGAGCTACATATGGTGACACTATTAATAGGTACTATTCTTTTTGTCTTTTTTTATTTACCTACTTAGAGTCTGATTTTACTTTAAATTTTTACTTTGGTAAGTAACAGTGGATTGGTCAACTTTGATGGCATCTCTGAGCCTTTTAAGGTCACTGGAACAGTCTCTTCCTTTCAGAGACTGCTTAGACACTAAGCTGCTTGCTTTGTGAAACTCATGTTTGCTTAATCACTTTTAAAAAAATTTTTTTAAAATTTATTGTCCATAATGAGTTACAACATTTAGTGGGCAAACAATGAGTTATCCCCAATTCCCCGCTGCCCTCCCCTCCCCCCTCCACTGGATAACCTCCTCCATGGGTCGTCTGGATTAGTCCTTGTGACAGGGGACCATGGATAGCCTAGTATTCAGCCAGGTTCTCCTGGCCATGCCTCTGGATAATCTCCCCAACCACGGCTCTTACAATCTTTCCGCCCCCTCTTCCGTATAGTTCCCTGAATCGTGGTGGATGAGTCTTAAGGCTGCTTTAAGGTTGTGGGTTTAGGGGTCTTTGTGTCTAAGATCTTTGGTTTCTGTCTCACTGGTTTATCCTGTGTTGATTTAATGGCTGTGGCTGTGGGCCCCTTGTTCATCCCGTCATTCTCTGTGGGGTTCCATTTGGATCCTCCACGATATGACTGTGGTGGCTCCTCTCTTGCCAGAATCTCAGCTATCGGCCTATGGTCGGTTGGTAGGGTTAGATGGGCCCCAGCTCTCTCGCTGCATCCTGAAAAATACAAACACA
>PVHP010028107.1:0-23886 GCA_004024765.1 Zapus hudsonius | reverse complement strand
AGGCTATAACTACCATGGGCTCTGAGAGTTAGTGCAGGTGAGAAGGGAAGGATTTCATGCGTTCTGCAGGACCAGGGTGCAGGGGGCCAGGGTGTGTTTTTTGAGCACCCAAGGAACTGGAAAGAAGAGGCAGGGATTCAGGATCTCCATGTATGATTACAGAGAGCAGGTCAAGTTGAGAATCTTTTATTTCCCCCTCATTTTCTGGATGTTTGATATTGTTATAATAAAATATTAGAAAATAAATACAGACAGCCCACGGAGGAGGATATCCAACTGAATCAGGGATGGGGAGGGGGGAAATTGGGGAATTCGGGATAACAACGCATTGTTTGCCCACTAAATAATGTAACTCATTATGGACAATAAATATATATTTTTTAAAAAAAGAAAAGAAAGTCAAAACTAAACCGGGTGGCACTGCAGAGCTTCTCCAGCCCTGGTTCGCCAGATGGATAAACCAATGAACGGCACGGGGGAGAGAAGAATGAGCGTTGGGGGTGAGACACAGATGAAGCAGGTCTTTCCTGATGTGGAGACCACAGTCTGGAACCCCACTCGCAGAGCCCATAGCCAGGGCCAGGGATGTTTGCAACCCCAGATCATGTGCCCTGGGCTGCTCCCCAGTAGCAACCAGGCTCACACCCAGCTTCCAGCCTGCCTGCAGGAGCAGCCCCCCACACAGTGACTCTGCTCTCAGCCTGGAAAGCTACTGTCTCAGGATTTCACCAGGAGCCAGGTAAAGGCACCTCGCTCCTCCTGAGTGGAATGAACTGTTAACAATTCAGATCACTGTAAAAGGAGTCTCAAATATCCTGAAATAGCATGGATGAACTGCTTGTGTCGGGGACTCACTGGAAATCCACTTTACTGTCTTGGCTTAATGGGTCACATGGGACACAGGTTAAGAGGGGACAGTTCTTGTGTCAGACTAGAGGCTGCTATGCACAGTGGCAGGTCTCCGTTAACTGAAGGATGGCTCCCTGAAAATTTAGTCAAGGCAGAACACAACACTATCTCTGAACTGGGGTTTAGTATTTTTAAATATTATTGTACTATCAAAGCCTATCTATCTATTGGGTATCGATTACCCCCACTGTGAACATGCATGAAGTACACATAGTAAGTTGTACTTTTATGATAATGAGTAGATTGTCATTCTAGAAATGTCCTACTTTCAAACCTGCACACACAATCTCTTCCCCTCTCCGAGAGTCTTTAGTGACACAAGTTAGGAAGAATAATAGTATTTGTCTCAGATTAAAAACTAAATAAACTGTGTGCGATGCAAGAATTCCACCACTGAACCACCAATACCCTTTCTGTGTGGTGGCTCAAACTCTTCTGAAACTGTAGCAGGAGCATCATGAGTTTGAGTCTAGCCTTGGCTAACAAGTGAAACCTTATCTCAAAAGCAAAAACTAAATAATGTTATGTGTATAAGACCATGTTGGTCCTTTTTCATGGACTGGATCAATTCTGAGCATTACTGCCTCTTTACTGTAAGCATGGCTGAGTACAGTTGAGGTGCTGCATCCAACCGAGAGGATTTGTCTCTCCTCTGTAAGTATGTCACATAAATGATGGCATGAATTTGTAAGTTATTTTTTAAATATTTTATTTAGTTAGTTGCAAGCAGAGAAATACAGAGAGAGAGAGAGAGAGAGAGAGAGAAAGTATGGGCGTGACAGGGACTCTTCAGGGACTCTTAACTACTGCAAATGAACTCCAAATGTATGTGCCACTTTGTGCATCTGGCTTCACGTGGGTACTTGGAAATCGAATCCAGTATGCTAGGCTTTGCAAACAAATGCCTTAACCATTGAGCCTTCTCTCCAGCCGAAGTTTTCAAAGTAAAAATGTGTATGAGGGTTGGGGAGATGGCTCAGTGGTTAAAGGCTCTTGCCTGCAAAGCCCATTGGTCTGGGTTCAATTCTCCAGTATCCACATAAAGCCAGATGCACAAAGTCGTGTCTGTGTCTGGATTTGCAAGGACTAGAATGTTCTGGCATGCCCATTCTCTGCCCCTCTTTTCCCATGCAAACAAATAAATAAATAATGTGTTTTAAAAACAACACGGGGAGAAACACCCTGAGGCACTGCTCCCCTCCAAAGACAGAGGCTATAATTATCCCACAGTGTACCCCAATAACCCTACTGAGGAGAGTCCACAGGGACAAAAGAAACATATCTGAGTGTGGTGGTACATGCTATGATTACCTCCACTTAGGGGGCAGAAGCAGGAGGGTCGGCCATCCTTTTGGATTACATAGTGAGATGCTATCCTAAACAAACAAACAAACAAAAGGATAGCAACTGCAAAGCTGAAGTCCTTCTGTGAACAACACCCACGTTCTCACTTGCCCGAGGTAACTCTGGTAACAGATTTTGCACACACTTCCAGAAAATGTTTCTGCAAACATCTGTGACCCAGATGTTGGTCGCCATCTCATTTGCTTGGCTGACTTTTTTTTGGCCACACGCCACACTGGACACAAAACTCAGTCCTTTGACCAGTAAGTACTTACAAGAAATCCAGTCACACGAAATACATCTTGATTCCGTTGGCATCGCTTTCTCAGGGATGAAGCAAAGCAGTGCTGAGCAAGCGAGCGTGTCTCCCCATCGCCTCGCCAACCACATTGGGGACATCGGGTATGCTATTCCCTGGCCTCCGGTCATCCACTTTGGATACAGAAGCTGCAGCCCCTCGCCTCCTTCTAACCTTTCCTGCCCATCCCAGCTACAGGGATACACTGTATTTTATGTAATCAGTCCGTTTCTAGAGCTCTCTCTCTCTCTCTCTCTCTCTCTCTCTCTTAAAATTTTTATTTATGGCAAGCAGAGAGAGAGAGAGAGAGAGAGAGAGAGAGAGAGAGAGAGAGAATGGGTGCACCAGGGTCTCTTGCCACTGCAAACAAACTCCAGATGCCTGTGCCCCTTTGTGCATCTGCCTTTATGTGGGTACTGGGGAATCAAACCCAGACCATTAGGCTTTGCAAGCAAATGTCTCTAACCACTCATCTCTCTAGCCCTCTTTTTTTTTTAAACAAAGGCTCTCTACGTAGTCCAGACTGGCCTCCAACTTGAAATCTCTCTGCCTCAACCTCTTGAGCACTGGAATTTCATTCACGTGTCACCATGTCCAGTTAGTGCGTTTCTTTTTCTCTGAAAGTGTTTTTTTTTTCCATCTAGCTATTCATACCAGTAAAGCTCTCTCCTTCCTGAATGGTTGATTCCCTTTGATTGTAGGACACTTCTGTCTTTGCTTGTAGGGCACTTCTTCTGGTGTCTCTCTCTGGTCCCTTTGCTAATGCTCTGTTTATCTGCTTCAGGAATGTCACCATTCCCTGGGGCTCTGGCCTCCTCCAGCATCCTGTCCACTATAAGGGCTCTTCCCTTGTAAAACATCTCAACTTTCCCAACAGCAGAAACCTGCTCTCCACATCTTATGCTCTAGACACTCTAGTATTCTGAATGCATATCAAAAGTCGATGAGGTCAGCAGAATCATGTCAGTGCTTCAAAGGAGGAAACTGAGGCCACAGGACACCTTGTCTATGGCTGTCCACCAGGATTTGCAGCTGTGCGTATCCATTGCCTAAGCTCTCTCTGCGTACTGTCCACCTCTCCACGGCCTCGTTTGTCTGCTAAGGGGAGATGAGCCAGAGTCTGCTCCATCACGTCCAGCCTCTCTCTCCTCTGCTCGCCAAACTACAGATTCAACTCCTGCATGGAAATCTATGTCTGTACATCTGTAGGGATCTTCCTAGAGCTCCATGTAGCTCCCCCAGAACCTGCGTTCTAGTGAGGTTCTCCCAGACCCTTCCAACAGTGAGTCACCGAATCCCACAGAAAGACCCAGGCTGTTTCTGAACCCTCTCCTTCCCTCTTGCCTCAATTCCTTCCCAAGTGTCACACGCTCCCTGGCCTGTTCTCTACACTTTGGGCTCTGCACACTGGTCTATCTCATCCTCCAACCTGCAGGCAAACGTGCCTCTAAGCATAAGCATAACATAACATAAGCATAACAATCCTGTGCCTTATCAGCACAGCTCTTAAAGGAATAAGTAGAATTACCTATGTAGAATAGCTCTTACTAATTCCCACAATCAATGTGAGGCTCTGTGAAGGTTTCATCCAGGGGTCCCCCACAAACATATGTGTTCTGAATGCTTGATCCCCAGCTGATGGCAATTTTGGAACCTTGTTGGAGATGTGTTGTTGGGGATGGGGCTTATGGGTGTTAATAGCCAGCTTCTCCTTGCCAGTGTCTGGCACACTCTCCTGCTGCTGTTGTCCACCTGATGTTGGTCAGGAGGGGATGTCCACCCTCTGCTCATGCCATCATTTTCCCTGCCATCATGGAGCTTCCCCTAGAGTCTGTAAGCCAAAATAAACCCATTCCTCCACAAGCCGCTTTTGGTTGGGTTCTTTTCCGTTCAGCAGCGAGAAAGCGGACTGCAACAGGCTCCTACCTTCCTCCTAAAGAGTCAGTCCTTAGGGCCGATGCCTAAAGACCCAGTTGTTTCTAAAATTCCTTGTGCCTTTGCAACACTGCTCTCTCTGGTTAGAATTTCCCTCTCCTGCTAATGAGTTCTTGGTGGATTGATTGAGTGGGGTGCCTGGGATGGAACCCAGCCTTGCTGGGCTGTTCCACCCTTGAGCTGTATCACTAGCATCTCCCTACCCCCTACCTTTTCTTCAAATGTTTTTAAAAAGCTGGAACACAGTCTCACTAAGTCGCCTAGGCAGATGTTGAATTCACTCTATGGCCATTGTTGTTGTTTGGTTGGCATTTTTTTTTTAATTTACTTGCAAGCAGAGAGAGATAGAAGAGAGACAGACAGAGAGAATGGGCGTGCCAGGGCCTCTAGCCTCTGCAAATGAATTCCAGATGTACGTGCCACTTTGTGTATCTGGCTTTATGTGGGTACTGGGGAATCAAGCTGTGGTCATTAGGCTTTGCAGGCAAGCGCCTTAACCTTTGAGCCATCTCTCCAGCCCTGGTTGGTATTTTTGAGAGAGGGTCTGACACTGCCAGGGTGGTCTCAACTTCACTGTGTAGACAAGGCTGGCTTTGAACTCCTGGTCTTCTGATCTCCACTTCTTAACCCCTGGGATCCCAGGCCTATGCTTCCATTCCCAGAGACTTCAAACTTCTCATTCTTCTGCCTCGGGCTCTTGAGCAGCCGGGACTCCAGGACTGTGTCACTAGGCCCAGCTGAGAGAGAACCTTTACTTGTCCATGTTGAGCTCAAATGGCTTTTCCCATGATGCTGGCCCAAATCCCTCGATTCAGGATCTCAGGCCTTTCTCTGACCTCCTTCATGTATTCTTACAACATTGCTTTGTTATTCCCTGTTAGCATCTCCAGGACATGGCTGACAGCAGGGTCTTTCTTAGCCAGCCTCATCCTCAATGTGTGGCATTGGGGGGGGGGGGGTTCCTCTGGAAATGTGTGTGAAATTAACATGCTCACATGATCTCATCAGACCCTCGTGATCTCATCAGACCCTCCCTTCTTCCAGAACTAGAGCTATGGAGAAAAAGAACAAAAATACTGTGGCCCAGTGACAGGACACCGCCCCCCATTTCTATACCCTGGCCTGAGGTAGGAAGTCAGCTCAGTCACTTATACCCTGCAAGTCAGTCCCCAGATCTCCTGGACAATGAAGATCAGGCTTGATGTGGCGGTGCACATCTACAATCCCAATACTTGGGGAGTAAGGCAGGAGGCTTGGAGTTCGAGGCCAGCCTGGGCTATATAATGAGACCCCACCTCAATAACAGCCCTCACAAAATCAGGAGGTATAACATATGTGAGTAGAAAAAAAGACACCAGAGATGCCGATAGATGTTAAACTGCTAGTTATACATGTAGAAAAGTGGGGATCTTTCCTCCTTTTCTTGCCCATCATTAGGATCATGGCTGACACCTCTACTTTAAAAAAAAAAACAGACAGGGGGCTGGAGAGATGGCTCAGCAGTAAAGGCACTTGCCTGCAAAGCCTAACAACCCAAGTTTAATTCCCCAGTACCCGCATAAAGCCAGATGCATAGTGTGGCACATGCATCTGGAGTTCATTTGCAGTGACCGGAGGCCAGGATGCGCCCTTTCTTTCTGTCTGTCTCTCTTCTCTTCTTTCTCTCTCTCTCTTCTTGCAAATAAATTAATTAATTAAAATATTTTTTAAAAAGTAAAAATCAGGTTAATAAGTCAAGAGCAGGACAAGTTTATTTAATCAATTTTACGGAGGCTGGGGAGATGGCTCAGTGGTTAAAGGCACTTGCTCTGTGAGCCTGACAGTTCAATCCCCAGCACCCAATGTCTCTACGGCAATGGGTGGCAGAACTAGAAGAATCTGGAAGTTCCAGGGCCAGTCCAACAGCAAAACAATGAGACTGTCTCAAAGAAGGTAGGAGAGAAGCAGAACCCCAAAGTCATTTTCTGACCCCTGCACATGCATCATGACTTGAGCAAATCCCCCCCACACATGCACACAAATAATAAAAGGTTTCATATCACATGAGCCCCTTAAGAAATGAGAACCCTTGCCAGGCATGGTGATTCACGACTTTAACCCCAGCACTCAGGAGGCAGAGGTAGGAGGATCACTATGAGTTCAAGGCCACCCTGAGACTACGTAGTGAGTTCCAGGTCAGCCAGGGCTAAAACAAGACTCTACCTTGGAGGGAGGGGGAGAATTCTTTTCTCCCAGGTAGAGTTCAGGACCCTGGGAGTGAGGCCTGAAAAGGAGAAGCCAGAGAGTGACCTCTCTAGATTTTGTGGTTGGCTTTGGGGGAGAGGTTCTGGTTTCAATGACGTAGTTCAGGGAAGAGAAATTCTGGTTCCTGTGATTCACGTTGGGTGATAAGGAGGAACAGGAGACAGGAGGGCAGGAGAAGGTCAGAGAGAGGCTTTACTTCTCAGGCTGCATCTGGAACTTTCCAGCCTCCTGGGTCCACATATTCAGCAGGTCCCAGATCCATGTTTCAGGGTGCTGTTCTTCTAAGTCCCACAGAACACAAGCTGGGGGTATAAGAATGATTTTCAGGATTGGACTGGCACCTAGAGAGAATGCAGGTGTCGGGAACAAATTCAAACCTCCTGTGTTCTGCTAGCATGACAAATTAACCCAAAATAACCTTAACTTGGTACAACATAAGTCAGCTTCACTCAGAGGACATGTCCATCATAGCGGATATGGCTTCTGCTCCACATAGTATTTGGGGCTCACATGATGGAGTATGGCAGATTGAGGTCCCCAAAGAGCAGTCTGTGAAAGGTTCCCACCTGGGAGCCTCGAACAGCCCAGAAATGAACACACAGCATGTTAGTTATGGAGTTCCCTCATAGTACCCTTGGGATCAATGCCTGTGAAAAATAGCAGAAGGAGAGGACTGTGCAGAGAAACTGCTGCAAAGCAGGCCCAGCCACAATCTTGCCCTAACTTCTGGGTCTCTGGAACTTGGACAGCCCTTCAAAGCTGTCCTGAGCACAGCCAGGATGGCCAGACCTTAGACCTAGCTCTGTGCAGCCATGACAGCCCTGCAGACTGATACTGAATGTGACCCTCGTCCTCACTGAAGCAGACATGAGTCCATGTGTGGAGGGGTCTTACTGGGTACTTAGCTGCACTGGGGGAACACAAGCTTAGCTCAGGATGCCCAGAGGCTGGCCCTGAGCCTGGATGTAGACATGGGAACCAGAAGTGAGATGGGAGGGAAGGGAAGCAGATGGAGGACACCAATGAACAGGTGACTGCTGAAGACCTCTGTGAGGAGAACACAGAAGTGTTCTATTGAAGTGGTAGGGGTGGGGAAGAAGGGGTAGAATGTATCCCCCAAATCCTCCCACTGTTGCAATTACCTTTTGTCACTGGGACAAATATCCAACATTGAGCCATTTATGAGAGGAAAGGGTTTATTTCAGGTTTACAGAATCCAGGGGAAACACCATCAATAATGGAAGAAGCTGCCTCACCTCCATAGATCATAGCAGAGAGACACCCCCAAACAGCCAGCAAACACTCACCAGAGCTCTGTACATACCTTAGGGTGGGAGGAAAAGATCAGTCCCCAGTGACGCCTCCCCCAGCGGCTGCTGGAGACTTAAGTAGAAAACCTAACCTTAATCAAAAATCCCAGAGGCTCTGGGGACATACACTCACATTCAAACTAACACAGCACTTGAACAAAGTTGCAGGTCATTGTAGAAAGAAGCCATCCATATGAAGGAGAGCTGTGAGTCCAAGGGGACATGAGCTGAGCTCAGACAATGTTCACCCTTCCAGGAGTGAGAATCCATACAAAGATAAGTCTCCTCAGACCAGAAATAACACATTCACATGTCCATAGACAGCTTGTCACATGGCCTGCCTCCTGGAGATGGGACTGAGACCAGGATTTAGCTTTGCTTCCAGGGAGAAAGGACAAAAGACATGGCTGAGTCCTGATAAGGTATTTTGTACACATCTTGGACCTTCTAGCTCTAGGAGACTGAGAAATGCTTATTTTTCTGCATCTCAGTTTAGCAATCTCTAAAGTGGGAAGAACAGAGTTTAGTAAATGACCTGAATGCACATAGCAAATCCATCTTCACGAAACAGACTGGCTCTAATCTGAGTCAAATGAATGAAAAAGATGTAACAGGTCATTTGAGCTATTGTATGCTTTTAGTTTATGACACAAATATATTACCTATGGTCTTTTACTACCAAACAAAACATTAAGTGATAGTAGGTGTGCTTGACATTCTAAAACTGATTTCAAATATTAAATAAATCAATACTAAAATTTACTTTTTTTTCTGGGTTTTCCTTTTGCTTTGTTTTGGTGTTTGAGGTAGATTCTCACTCTAGCCCAGGCTGACCTGGAATTCTCTCTGTTAGACCCAGGCTGGCATTGAACTCACTGTGATCCTCCTACCTCTGCTTCCCAAATGCTGGGATTAAAGGTGTGCACCATGATGCCTGGCTGATTTATTATTATTATTAATTTTAAAAATATTTTTATTTATTTACAAGATTGAGAATGAGTATGGGCATGACAGGGCCTCTGGCCAGTGCAAACGAACTCCAGACACATGTGCCACTTTGTGCATTTGGCTTTACGTAGGTACTGGGTAACTGAACCTGGGCCATGAGGCTTTGCAAGCAAGCACCTTTAACCACTAAACCTCCAGCCCCAGTTAATCATAATTTTTAATTAGCTTCCAAAGTAGTAGGTTTCCATATGGCTTTTTCACACATCTTTCATTTTGGTTGTCTCCCTCTCCTAAAATTTTTTTAATGGGTTTTCACAGTTCCTTGCTCATCACTGGTACCTTTTACTATGTCTTGGGAGCTACTGAACATTAATCCCTTTAGTCAAAAATAGACTTGGAAGGTGAGTTGCCCAGATGAATAATCAGCTCCAGGATCTACCAGGAGACATGGAGCAGTGCCCAGTGCCCGGACTCACCATGTAAACATAAGAAGACCTATTTTCTGCTGAGCACTTGTAGTCCAGGCTCCAGAGATCAACCCGGGCCAAGAGGTCAAACACTCACATGGAACCCGCTTTCCTGCTGCAAAGCCTTGGAAATGAGCCTTGGAAATCCCTCACCAGCCAGAAGCCAGCGGTCCTTTTGAGATGCAAACCATATCGGTCCTCAGAGAGGACTGACACCACAGAGAAGTCACATTCAAAGCACCATCCCCTGCCTCCCTCCTTCACACACCTGCTACGAAAACAGAATTTTAAAATGAACCCCAGTCTACTCTCTCAAGTAGGAATGTAGAAGACGGCTTTGTGCAAAGTGAGTTTGATCTCCCACACAAGCGAATGCCCACCCCACCCTCATCCTCACCCCATCCTCACCCCACCCTCACCAGGCCCAATCTGAACATGGAAAGGGAGCCCTCAGCAGAGAGACATCAAGGTTAGGACAAGCTGGAAACGAAACGCACAGAAGCCAGCAGATGGCACTTAATCATAATTTTTCCTATGGTTTCTATTATTTGTTAAAGATTTTGCATTCTGTCGCCCCACTAAGATGAATGATATGCTAATACGGTACAGTAAGTAATGTTTTCCCTTTGAGATATTAAATAAGCTTGTTACATAAAATTTCCCCACCTACATAACTAGCCCCAGACCCATTTTTCTCATGCATATATTTATCATATCATACCATGCATATGCATGCCCATATATCTGTTTGATTCCCAGCAAGCTGCACACCTGATAAATGCATGAAATCAAAGCTAACACCTTCATTTACCTCCCAAAGGCAGGTCAAGTCGAGAAACTGTTCCTAAAACAGAACAAGAAACCGTTTAAGCCACATTGTCTGCCAGAAATAGCAATGCAGAGATACCTCAGGGAGGCCACTTTGGCAATTTCCTTCAAGGCTCCAATTACAAGCATTAACAAGGTGCATGACCCCATCCAGAGGCTTCTGCCTCACCTGCCCATCCCTCCCTTTTCTCCACCCCTCCCCCAGGTCTCCCCCACACTCCCACAATGCCTCTCCCCTTCTTTATTCGACTTGCACTTCTGTTTCTCTCATCATCCCCTTTCTCTCAAGCATCAGTGCTGATTTCCTAAGGCTTGTAGGGCAGATGCTACACACCAGGCAGGGTTCTTGGTTTCTGACACTAGAAATTGACTCTTAGGCAGAAATATATATTGGACAGCATTCAAATAGTCACAGAATTGACAGGAAGCCTGGAAAAAAAATCTGGCTCAGCCAACAGGCAAGAACCAAAGAATTTGGCAGCAAAGAACACAGCCAAGGTCACCTCCGCAGCATCCAGGCCACCAGGCTTGAAGGCCTCAGCTTCCACTGCCTCTGCTTGAAGGGTAGCACCCACATCTGAGAGCAGCTTCGCTCCAATTCCCAGTCCCAGTTTAGGGATGATGCCAAGCTGCTAAGATGCCAAGGCCAGGAGAGCAAGCTCTCCCAGAACAGAACCCAGCAGGGGGAGGCACACGCCCCAGGTCAAGGTGGGTCTGGGGACCTGGCACTGGGTACCCCAGGCTATGCCCATGACCATCTCCTACCTCACACACTTCCCAGCTGGGCGGGAATGACTCCTGGGAAAGGTATTTGCCAGTACACAGATCAGTGGTGCCAGTTCTGGAAGGAAAGGATCCAGTCAAATCCACCAGAGCTGTGCCCCCCCCCCAGCACTGGTCACCTCCCACTTTCTCTGTCCTGAGGGGCAGAGGACTCAATGTGAGCCCTCTTTGTTCTCAGGTCCCATTTAGCCAGTTTGCAATCCAGCTCTGAGCCCCTAGTCGGGTCCCTTGACCTCCCATAGCTGAACCCTTTCTGGAGACCCCTATCTCTTTCTAAGGATCACATTTGTAACCCAATTCCTCACCCAGCCAGTGGGGGCGGGTCCCAATTATGAGCTGATTAGAGTGATGTGTGCAGTATAATTTCACAGTACTTCAGGATCCCAGGCCCAGCTAGAACTAGTGGATCCTTTAATATCCTGAATTACTACTAGGTGACTGTTTGCTGGTTTTCCAAGAAAGTGAAATAAAATGTAAACAAAATCTCACAGCAGCTTGCCTGGTTACCACTGCTGATGAGAGAGAGAAGTAATTTCACAAACGTCTGACTTTGCCTGTTTCTGGGCAACCTCGGTTTTCCTCTGTTTTGACAGAGAGGCCCAAGCTGCTGCAAGTTTCCTCTGTGACAGATGACACCCCAGCCCAGAGCCTAAAGGGCTGAAATATACCTGTGTTCAATCCTTAATGCCCATCGGGCACCTATTCCTTCTGGGATGCTGTGAGTTCTGGGGAATGTCAAGGGGTGCAGGGTAGGAAGGAGCAGCAGCCTTTGGCTGGGAGGAGCATTTGCCACTGCTGTTTGGGATTGTCATGGCACATGGTGATTCTATAAACCAGATGGCTTTGAGTTGATTTTATTATTAGCATTTTTAGACTCTACCATCGAATATACCTCTTATTGCCTGCACCTGGCTGACTTCTTCCCCTGACTTCCTCCCAAGGTTCATTCCTCCAAATCACTCCCCCCAGGTGATACCATCACAGGCATTCTGTGTAAGAGGAAACAAAATGAATTGCATTCAAAGTCATAAATGTCCTCAGAAGACAAGTACCTATAGCTAGGCGGAGGTGTGTCCTTGGCTGGTGAGTGGCACTCTTGCTGTGGCTTAGTCTTTGGGGACTGTTCAAGACACTCCCTCCTCCCAGTCAAGCATAGATGTATGCTCTGAGGACTGGACAGCATCCTAGAGACACTTACATGTCCCTGAGTCATATTATCAGTATTTGGAAGTCAGGTCCTTTGTCTCATGGTCATTATTTAATATCTTCGGTCCAATATGGTCTTGCTGGGTGAGTCTGAGTGCAAATCGTCTTTCCTGGAAAGACTGTTGTGAGGATCAATGAGAGAATGCACAGATGACCAGCACATGACAAGGGCTTGCTGAATTCTCGCCATTATGCTTGAAGATGTTACAATCCTCTGCTTCATTTTAAGAGCTGCAGTTTAAGATGCCTACACAATTCAGTTCAAGATCACAGAAGGCTGATGGAGAGAGTCTGATGGACAGGATTGTGTACTCTGGTCTGTATGGACAACAGAGGTGGTTCTGAGGGACCTCATCCACACTGATGTGGAAATGTCCAAGAGCCAAGTGGGTGGGTCATGGTCCCTGGTCCACCCATACTGACCTCAACCACATTCGCACAGTCACCACCTCTGTGGACATTTCTTTCCTAAATTAACTACTTAGAGGGTATTTTTTTCATACCATTATTTTTGTGTATTGTTTGTTTATTGTGTTTATTTGTTTATTCTATTGTCAGAAATAATCTGTGTCTATTTATTCACTTTTAAAACTGTCTTTGTGACTATATGTGCTTCCGTTTTATTCAATGAATCCTTAGTACTTATTTTGACCCTCAAATTGTTTCAGATTTGGACAGTAGAAGTCCTTTCAAGCTGGCTTTGGTGGCTTGCCAATCTCATCATTCCTGAAGTTTCTTATATTCCACAATAAGATTTTCCTGACTTGGGTCAGAGGTAGAGTGCTGGCCTAGTGTGATGGTTTGAATGTGAACTGTCCCCCATAGCCTCATGTGCTTGTGATTGATTAAGCCTCACATTCAGTCCCCTGCTGGTGGCAATCTGGAAAGGGGAGCCTCCCTGGAGGAGGTGTGTTGCTGGAATGGCAGTTACGGTGTTACGGCTCAGCTCTCTCTCTCTTGCCGCTACCTTCCAGCTGCTGAGGCGAGATGTGATCCCCCGCCTGTGCAGCACTGTGGTTTCTCCACTGTGATGCCACACAGTGCCATCGAAACTGTGAGCCTGAAATAACCCATTCCTCCCAGAAACTGCTTTGGGTTAGGTGTTTTGTTCCAGTAACAAGAAGGTAAGTCTGACATATAGCATACACGAGGTCCTGAGTTCTACTCCAGACACAATGTTCCAGGATCATATCTGGTTTTCACTGATTCCAGCCATTCTATCTATCCTCATCTATCTATATGTCTATCTCCTATCTCACAATTTGCAGTAGTTAATCTAATTTCAACCCAACACCACAGGTTTAGTTTGCTTTCCCCCTTTGGAATATTTGTGCCTCTCTTCTCCAGTGCTTTGCACGCTGGCTCCCACCATCTCAGCCCACCTGCTTGCACACAGTCTTCCAGCATCACTGGACACGTGCCCTGACCTCCTGCTCATGCCTCCTTGAGCCAGCATCCTCTGCACCTGCTACCTACCACATTCAGGTTTTCTCCCAAAGACTGCAAGCAAGGGAGCCGATCAAAATCTTCAAAGACAAGAAGAAATCCGAAGGGAATAGGAAGGGAAGAAAGGACATGGGAGAAGAGAGAAATTTGGGTTACATTTTGATCTGTATTTTTTGAGTATTCTGGAAAATTTAAAAATTAAAAAAAAAAACTTGAAGGAGAAGAAGAGAGTGGATTCTCTTCTCGATTCTTTGGGTAATCCTAGCACTTTGTAGCTTGGATTAAGGAAGGCACCATCCAATGTCTAGGGCTGAAAGATTTGCTTCTCTGTGGTCAAGAGCCAAAGGGCACAAGTTTGCGTGTCCTTGTGCTTCAAAGAACCTCGTTAGTGACTTCCTCCAGTTTCTGACATAAATGTAGAGTGCGGACCTGTGGTCCTGTAGAAGGGTCGATCATCCTAAAGCAGGCATTCCTTTCACAGTGACAGGTCGGTCAGCCTTTAAGTGTATACTTGAAACTCAAGTGAGATCTCTGTCCTGAGAGAACTTGTGAGAGGAGTTCTTTTCCTTTTCCCTGTCATAACCTTCATTTCCTTTTTCATACACAGATCTCACATGGTAAACATGGAAGACTATTCTCCTGAGAGCCCAGTGCCTTTAGGGAGGGAAGGGATTAAAGTTCAAAGTTCTGCTGGCTGGGTTCAAAGTTAAGAGTGGAGAACACAGTGGGGTGTGACCATGCTGAGCATAGAGAGTGGGTCAGTGGGCCAGATCCTCCGTAGGTCACATGGATCAAAGGCTGCCCATCGTCCTGAACTCACCATGCTGGGCCAGCTGAGATCAGGAGGTGCTGTAAGTAAACCAGAGATGAGTGAGAGCTTCAGATAGTGCTGCTGGGAGCTGGTCAATCCTGGTCTGTGTGAACTCAGTTCCCAGAAGCAGCCACACCCACACTGAAGCTCCTTGGCTGAGTAAGAGGTAGAATGTGGTATGTCAAGAGCCAAAGTTCACTTGGGCTGTCTTAGTTCCTCTCAAAAGCCGTTCACTAGCAACCTCAGTATCTGAAGAAGCATCCTCCTGACTCATAGAGAACATTCTCAGAATAACCTCTAGGCCCAGCAGACCTCTAGCCCCCACCAAACCTAGAGCTAAGAACGCCATAGGAGCCGGGCTGGTGGTGCACACCTTCAGTTCCAGCACTCAGAAGGTAGGAGGACCTCCATGAGGTCAAAGCCAATCTGGGGCTATAAAATGAATTCCAGATCAGCTTAGCCTAGAGTGAAACCTCACCTCAGGAAAAACAACAACAACAACAAAAAGCTAAGAATGCCATGAGATAAGATCTGAGTCCTATAGGGAAGATTTCCCCACCTGGCTGTAGCTTACCTGATGTGACCACCCATGTATTTTATAAGTGCATGGATTCCTGGCTTTCTTTTGTTCTGTGACTATAAAACTTTACACAATCACTTTCATGTAAGATGTCATTCAGAATAATTTGAATCTGTGCTCCTGTACCATGGTCTTATTTCCTTTAAAAGAGAACTTATTTTACGTTGCTACACATTCGAGTTACTAACTTCTCAGGCATTTGGCAAGCTCCTTGTTAAGTATGGTCATTAATAATTATTAAATTATTAATAAAAAGTTTCAATTAAATAATTTTATTCAAAATTGTTACTGAAATTAACATCTAGGCTACTTACCACTCAAAAGCCAATATTTGGAAAATTAAAATTAATAGAAAATAGCCTGAGTTATTAAGGAGCCAACAATTTGAAAGGATGGAAGGTGATCGATCTCCTCAAAGCTCCACCTTGGGGGTCCTAGGGACCTGAAGAACTTGACAGGAAGGGGAAGGAGGAGCAGAGCAGGAAGGCCAAAGGCTGTCTTTTTTTTTTCTTCTCTGGAACACTGCAAGGGATCCCAACCTCCCTGGACAAGTTCCTATATGTTTTGTAGACAGATGTATATGTAGAATTAAAGACTTCAGAAGGTGTGTTACAAAGGTCAAAGGATGATCTGGGTTCTACACATCTAAATAAAAATAGAGAATAGTAGATACCATCTTAACTCCCTAAGGAAGCCTGTAGAATGGTAGTAGAAAAGGAGGGAGTGCATGAGGGGTTAGGGAAGGGCTCAACCTCATAGCAGGCAATGGAGTAACACGGCCAAGGACCCCTGCGCAGGAGCAGTGCTGATACAAAGCAGAAGGGATCACTCAAAACACATCCTTGTTTGGTGGAAATCCTACTGTAAATTCCCAACTCTTCTGTGACATCACACAAGACTAGCTACACCAAAGAAATAACTGTCGGTCAATTTCTTGACATTCCCCCATTTGTTATTAAACACGCAGCCATATACTTCTGACTTAAGACTTATTTATTTGCTCAGTGTTGGTCGAGACCACTTAGGTGCTGGTCTGTCTCACGACTCTGAGACCATAAAGAACACACCACAGAGAGATCCCCTCTGCCTCCATGTTCTCCAAGACTGATGGTTCTGAAATTATTTCCACTTCCTGAAATGCTACTTTCCACCCGAAAGCCTCAACCACTGGGAAGTGTCTACCTTTTCTGCTAACAAATTTCTAAACCATTTTTGAGGCAGTATTGCTTTTCAGCCCACCTCTGTAGGGTGAGCTAGCTGTCATCCCTTGGGAGAAGCAAACAGAGTGCTGGAACCCAAGGATCTTTTCTCCTGAACAATCCTGGAAGTTTGGTTAGGAATCTCTGTCATTGAGCATGGCTGGTGAGATGAGCCCTCAGAAAGATGCTATGGCCAAGGCAAGACATGCCCCCCCACCCTGCCCCAGACACAGTGACTGTTAGGACAGGAGGGAACCTCACCCTCTTCCTGTTTTCAACGTGACCCATAGTGACCAGCAGTCAGTCTCTCTGCCCAGTGAGTACAGTAAGATGGACAGGAATAAATTGGACCAGACAGTTGTTTGCATCTGGGATCCCTGCACATGAAACAGAGGCTCAAAATTTGAAGGGTGCAGGCTGCCTTCACCCTTTGGGTTTCCTGTAGTTACAAACATATGGCATCCTGAACAGTGTATTCCAGAAAGTTCCTGGGTATATATATATCACCCTGGATAGAAAGACATTCCACTTCAGTGGAAAAGAAAGGAGAAAGGGAGGAAGGAGGAGGGGAAGGAAGGAGGTAGGGAGCAAAGGAGGAGGGAGGGAGGAAGCATGTAAGTTAGGAATTTAGGAAGAGGCACCTTCTGCTGAGTTCACCATCTCACTTAAAGCTAACTTGGTTTACTAACTGCTCTGATCAACCTTCACGTCTCTCTTCGAGTCCCAACCCAAATTTAGCTCCTCACCAGCTACATTTTCAAAATAGACCCATTATGTCACCTCTTCCTCACCACTGAACCATGAAACCACCCAGGGCCGAGCGGCCATCATCCCTCCCCTGCAGGGTCACAAAGGCTCCCGGTGCCCCTGCTTCTGCCCTGCCTCTTCTTGTTTCAGCACAGGGACCTTGTGACATCACGAGCCAAATGACATCACTGCTCAACTCAAGACTTCAACTAAAACAGAAGTCTTTCTCCAGACCTTCAGGGTCTGCCACCTCACTGCCATCTCCTTCCTTCTCGTCCACTCTGCCCAGTGACACTGGCTTCTGCTGTTCCTTGGCCACAGCAGACAAGCTCCCATTGCAGGGCTTTTTCTTTGCTCCCTGGAAAAGCTTCTTGGAGATAGAGAGCCACATGGCTGACTACCCACTTCTTGGTTTTTCACTCAAATATCAGCTCCTCAGGGAGCCCTTCCCTGGCTACCCTATCTCAAACTTCCTCATTCTTGCCATACTTGGGATTTTCCTTTTCCTTCTATTTTCTCTCCTTGGCCTGTATTACACACACACACTCACTCACACTTTAATGGACCTTCTGTCTCTCATATTAGCATGTTGGTTCATGAGGGTTGTTCACTCTCCAGGTTCGGGAGCAAGCTTGGCTCCTGGGAGTGCTTATTTCACTGATCTGTTGATGCATTACGAACCATCCTGAAATACAGTGACTTGGGACAATAGTGTGCCATAACCTCACAAACCCCAGAGGTAAACTAAGATCTGATCTCTTTAGAATCTTTTTAAAAAAATATTTTATTTATTCATTTTCAAGCAGAGAGAGAGAGAGAGAGAGAGAGAGAGAGAGAGAGAGAGAGAGAGAGAGAGAGAGAGAGAGAACACCAGGGCCACCACCTTCTGGGTCTGGCTTATGTGGGTCCTGGGGAATTGAACCCAGGGCCTTAGGCACTGGAGGCAAGTGCCTTAACCACTGAGCCATCTCTCCAGCCCTCTTTGGCATCTTTGTGTAGCCGGGGTCAAAGGGCAACGAGGACCAGAGCCTGGAGCACACCAGCTGGCTCGCCTGGGACATTTTACTGTGCCAGCATCTTAGCATTGGCAGGTCCATTGCAGGGAGCCACCTCTAAAGAGTGGGTGCCACACTGTTTCAGGAATATTTGTGGGAAGGAGGAAGGCAGGCAGGAAGGGGACGTGGTAGAAGAGAAGGAATCAGAAAATTTGTAAACAAAAATGAGGAAGGGTGGGGGGAGGAAGAGAAGAGGAAAGAAAGGGTTTTCTGAGCACAATAGCAATCGGAAAGCCCTAGACTACAACTCATCCTTTTCCTCCTGACCCTCCTTCCCCATGCCCTCGAGTCACACAATGACCTGGCTTAGAAGCAGACATTCATCTACTGCTGAATATCAGAACTGGAGGGCTCTTGGCAGAGGCTTTTACAATTGATGCCCCAAGTTCAAATCCGAGCCAAGGCGTAGTTCCAAGGGAAGAACAACACGCACTTTATCTTGATGCTGCTCTTTCCTCTGATAAATTCAAAGCAGTTTTATAAACAAGTGTCATCATTGTACAAGAAAGGAAACGGAAGGGAACTAGTAATATTTAGGTAATGAATAATAAAATCTTTGAATCCTTATACTGAGGTGATTACATAATTACGTGGAATCAAACCCAGGGTACCACTGCCTCAAATTAATAAAATATAATGTGGAAGAGAGAAAATGTAAAAATTTCCACATGAAAACAAACTGATGGGGGGCTGGAGAGATGGCTCAGTGGTTAAGGCACTTGCCTCCAGTGCCTAAGCCCCCCCCCCCGTTCAATTTCCCAGTACCCACATAAGCCAGACCCACAAGGTGGTGGCCCTGGTACTCTCTCTCTCTCTCTCTCTCTCTCTCTCTCTCTCTCTCTCTCTCTCTCTCTCTCTCTCTCATCTCTATCTCTCTGCTTGAAAAATGAATAAATAAAATATTTTAAAAAAACCAAACTGATGGGGGAGAGAAGGAACTAAACAGTAAAAATAGAAAACGGGTAGAACAAAATTGAAACCATTTTTGGGATATTAAAATTGGATTAACTTTTAAAACAGGAACCATTTGGAATAAGTTAGTCACTTTCCAGAGTCTCAGATGCTCTGTACCACGTGGGCATTTCTTCCTAAACTGACCTAATATCTAATAAGATAATCATATCTAATAAGGGGTTTTGTAGGCCAGCATCTGGCTAAGGCCAGAGAAGTGAAGACGTGAGGTCTGAAGATGTCCCTCAGTGTATCACTGGATATGCTGACCCAGTGCAGACTGTGCCCAAGCATGACTTGTGTTCTCTGAGCATGGGGCCCTCCTCTCTCTTTTAGGACAAGGCTATGCTGTGTTCACTTCAAGTTATTTTTCTAAACCACTTTTTGTCTTTAGAGCCAAGATTTGCTTGTTTTAGGGAAATGAGGGTAACTGAAATAGGCAACCTCTCATTTTTAAGATTAGGTTTCAGGCTAAAAATAACTCTGCAGTTAAAGGCACTTGCTTGCAAAGCTTGATGGCCCAGGTACAATTCCCCAGTCTCTACATAAAGCCAGACAAAGTGATAACATGTGTCGAGTTCATTTGCTGTGACTGGAGGTTCTGGAACACACATACTCTCTGTTTCTCTCTCTCTCTCTGTCTCTGTCTCTCTCTCTCTGTCTCTCTCTCTTAAATAAATAAACAAACAAATAAAATGTTTAAAATCAGATTAGGCTTGAGTGTGGGGGAGATTGCTAAATGGTTAAAGGTGCTTGCAAAGCCTGCCCACCCAGGTTCGTTTCTTTTTTTTTTTATTATTAATATCCATAGTGAGATACATTTAATGAACAAATAATGAGTTGTTATCCCCATTTCCCCAATGCCCCTCTTCCCTATCCCCAATCAGCTGGATATCCTCCTCCGTGGGCAGTCTGGGTCAGTCCATGGGGTAGGGGATTATGGATGGTTTAGGAGTCAGCCGGGTTCCACCCACCTTAGTGTGATGTTACTGAGGGGGGCAATGACTCTCCACTCAGGTTCATTTCTGAAGCCAGCCATCCACATAAAACTGGATGGGCATATGTTTGCAGGATCAAGACAGACAGACAGACAGACAGACAGACACACACACACACACACACACACACACACACACACACACACACATTAGGCTTGGCAGCATGAGGTGGAACTCTTCCTACCTCTAACCTTATATTACCTCCCTGCAAAAAAGCAAAACAAGGCTGGGCTTGGTGGTGCATGCTTGTGGTCCCAGAACTTGGGAAGCTGAGGTAGGAGGATTGTTGTGAGTTCGAAGCCAGTCTGAGACTGCATAGTGAATTTGAGGTCAGCCTCAGCTAAAGTGAGACCCTAACCTCAAAAAACAAAAAAAACCAAAAACAAACAAACAAAACAAAACAAAAACCCAGTGGATTCTTTCTCTTTCTTACAGATGTGTTACAGATTGTGAAGGGCTCCACAGTGTCAGGACTCTGGTTTATTTTTCTTATTTCTGCATAATCTTATTTCCCAGATCATCTCATGGTCACATGACTGCATTAGCCCCAGCTTTCATATCTTCCTTTCCTTCATCAGAAAGAAGAATAAGGTAAAGAGATGGAGTACTCTCCTCCCTTAATAACCATCTCTGCAAGTTGCTCACATTACTAGTACTTACATCCACGCGAAAACCTCAATCACCTGACCTTACCTGAATGGAAGGAACCAGAAAGCGTGGGAGGTAGAGTCATTCTAGAGGTATACAACTGGCAGAACAAAAAAGATCATGATATTATATAGCAGAGAAAAATGAATATTTGCTTGGGAGGTGGAGGCAGGAGGAGTAAAATTTCAAAACCAGCCTCAGCTACATAATGAGTCCAGGTTAGCCTGGCCTACATCAAACCCTGTCTCAATAAACTGAAAAAAAAAATGTTTGGAGATAATTAAACAGCTTCTGCTACAGTTTTATCTCCTTTAACCTCTCAAAAATATATATGCACCCCTCTTCTCCCATATAGGATACATTCCTTTTCTGAGACATCAAAATATTAGCAAAGGACTGCTACCAGCTCAAGATGAAGAATTCTAGTGTGCATTGTCTCCCCTGAGTAAGAAACCATGTTACACAGTCTTATGAAGTGTCTTAATCTAGTCAGGCTGCTATTGCAGAATGCTCTAGACTAGGCAACTTCTAGATAATAGAAACATTTTCCTCACAGTTTTTTTGTTTTTGTTTTTTGTTTTTCTAGGTAGGGTCTCACTCTAGCCCAGGCTGACCTGGAATTCACTCTGTAGTCTCCAGCTGGCCTCGAACTCACGGCAATTCTCCTACCTCTGCCTCCCGAGTGCTGGGATTAAAGGCGTGCACCACCATGCCCAGCTCCTCACAGTTTTAAAAACTGGGAAGTCCAAGATTAGAGTAGCAACAGATTTGGTGTTTGAGGAAGGCTCTCTGCTTCAAAGGTACCTCATCTTGCATCCTCACATGCCCTCTGATTAGGGTGTTTTTGATTCTCCCCAGCTGGTGGAGCCTTGCTAAGAGAGGTGTGTTTCTGGGGGCGTACTATGGGGTTAGTTTAGCCTACTGTGTTTTGTGTTCAGAGTCAGCTCATGCTTGCTGCCGTTCTCTCTCTGCTGCCATGGATGAGTGATGAAGTGAGCCAGCTGTTTCCATCATAATGAAGTTTCCCCTTGAAACTTTAAGTCTGAAATAAACTATTATCTCCTATAACCTGTTTCTGGTCAGGTGTTTTATCCCAGCGATGAGAAGGAAAATGTAGTAACACTAGTTCCACTCATGAAAAGAGAGCTCTCATAATTGAAGCACCATCTAACGGCTCCTCTTTTTGATACAACTGCATTGAGAATTAAGTTCAACATGAACTTTGGAAGGAACACAGTCAAATCATAGCACAAACTGTTAACCTAAAGACTACTCATTTGCCCCCTGTCTCACTATGTATGCTGTGAGGGGGACAGGAAAACCACAATTAAAACTACTCTTCAGAAACTTGGATCCTCCAAAATGATCAGATCTTTCTGGATAAGAACAGAAAGGGCTCTTCTCCAACAGAAAGGGCACCTAACCTTCCTGAGGAAGGTGTTTGTTGTCTAGAATCTTCCTCTAGCCATCATGTCTGACGCAGGAAACAGTGAGAGAGTCCACTTCCTGATGTAGATTTGCAGGCACAGGATCTGCTTGAGGTGGTGAATCACCTCAGGCTTTGGCAGGTAGGTTACACTTAAGAACTTGGGGCCATTCAATTCCCTCAAAGTTCAGGAGGCATCTCTTCCATTTGATTCCTGATAGTTTTGTAGATAAATAACAATAACCAGAGACCTTTGTTCCCTGCCCACCTTCCCCCAAACTTGTTAAGAGTGAGTGTGAGAAGGAGAGCAATAGCTTCAGCTGCCACTAAACTGTCTGTCACCCATTGCCCTGCATGAAATTTAACTTTGGAGTTATTATATATGCATGTATCTTTTCAGGGTCAGAACATTTACCTTTTTCATTTTTAGGTTCCTAGACCATTAAACCTGCTAGTCACTTTAGACCACAGACCAAAGGCAGAGAGCATAACCTGTGTCACTTCCCCAATCACAATAACTGTGTAGATTTAGCTCTTGCTTCCTTCCTTTGTACTGCTCACACATTCTAGGATTTCATAAAATAATTCTTCACCCATTTGGGGATCTTGGAATAACACTTCTCCATCCCACTCCTGGTACCAATTTTTATTTTAACTAGAGTAAGCTAAATTGATTCCAAGGATATAACTAAAGATTGAATTACTCTTATTCAAAAGAAAAGCATTTCTCTTTCATGTAACTGTCCAGGACAGATGCTCCAGATACTCAACAACTGGTTTAATTTTTCATGAGCAAAGCATCCATCTTACTGGAAAGTCTAATGAAGGCCTCTTATCAGACTTGAGTCTATTAAAAAGTATTGATCTGTGGTCTATGCAGTAGGAAAATAAATTTAATTAGGTGGGTTAGTTTTATCCATATGTCCCCCATAAATGAATGTTTTCTGAATGCTCAATCCCCAGCTGATGGCAGTTTGGGCATTAGAACCTTGTTGGAGCTGTGTTACTTGGGGAAGTTTTATGGGGGTTATAGCCAGCTTCTCCTTGCCAGTGTTTGGCACACTCTTCTGCTGGAGCTTCCCCTTGAGTTGGTAAAGCAAAATAAACCCATTCCTCCACAAGCTGCTCTTTATCAGGTTCTTTGATGCAATGATAAGATTAACTATAGCCGTTTTGGTACCAGAGTGTGGGATAAAACAGACAGCTACTAGAACCCTGATTCTGTGGCTTTGGCTTTTTGCAACTGATATGCGGGAGGAGGAATGTGGATTGATTTGAAACCTTGGCCTAAGAGATGCCTTGCAGTGCTGTAAGTACAACTTGATGGACCTTTCTGGTCAGAATTGAAAGACCTGAATGCAGTAAGAACTATGGACTGTGAGGTTTGGCTTACAAGAGTGAGAAAGAACTTAGTCAGGACTGTGCCAGAAGCAGTTTGTATGAGAGGCTTGCTGTGTTCTGCCTGCCTGTGTCCTGAGAACTTGTGCAAGGTTGCATTGTATAAAAATGGACTGGGGTGAGCAAATCTCTGGGATGAAACTGCTGCTTGTTCAACTGCAATTGTTTGAGAGATTATAACCATTGAGAGTGGACCAGGTGGTCTCCATTGGGGCAACAGGAAGAATGCAGACTCTTTTGAAGTGAGGGGCCTGACTGTTGAAGTTTCCCTGATGTTCAAAATCGGCTTTGTTCCCCCTGGATTAACAAGTTGGTAGCCCACTTGGCACTATGGAGTATAACAAATGCAGGAAGA
>PVHP010028106.1:8748-23509 GCA_004024765.1 Zapus hudsonius | reverse complement strand
GATCCCGTACTTTTGGGCTCCCAAAACAAGATGCACTATGGGAGCGAGTGACTGGGAGACTACTAAAAATAGAATCTAGGTAATCCAGAATTGTGTATATTTGTTAACCTACACTAATCTCACTCTCCGATGGAGATTGTGTTTGTATTTTTCAGGATGCAGCGAGAGAGCTGGGGCCCATCTAACCCTACCAACCGACAGTAGGCCGATAGCTGAGATTCTGGCAAGAGAGGACCCACCACAGTCATATCGTGGAGGATCCAAATGGAACCCCGCAGAGAATTGACGGGATGAACAAGGGGCCCACAGCCACAGCCATTAAATCAACACAGGATAAGCCAGTGAGACAGAAACCAACGATTTCGACACAAAGACCCCTAAACTCACAACCTTAAAGCAGCCTTAATACTCATCCACCACGACTCAGGGAACTATGCGGAAGAGGGGGCGGAAAGATTGTAAGAGCCGTGGTGGGGGAGGTTATCCAGAGGCATTGCCAGGAGAACCTGGCTGAATACTAGGCTATCCATGGTCCCCTGTCACAAGGACTGATCCAGACGACCCATGGAGGAGGTTATCCAGTGGAGGGGGTAGGGGAGGGCAGTGGGGAATTGGGGATAACAACTCATCGTTTGCCCACTAAATGTTGTAACTCATTATGGACAGTAAAGTAAATATATATATATATATATATATATATATATATATATATATATTTTTAAACTAGCTGTCAGCCGGGCGTGGTGGTGCACACCTTTAATCCCAGCACTTGGGAGGCAGAGGTAGGAGGTTTGCCGTGAGTTCAAGGCCACCCTGAGACTACATCGTGAATTCCAGGTCAGCCTGGAGTAGAGCGAGACCCTACCTCGAAAAAACAAAAAACAAACAAAAAAAAAAACTAGCTGTCTATCCTCAAAGATACTATTCTCTACCTCCCTTCTCCCAGCTACTTCTCAGATGTCACTCACTTTTCTAGAAAAAAAACAATAAAAGTTACCACAGGATCCAAGAACCCCTGAAGCCAGAAAAGGAAAAAAATCAAAACAACAAAACCCCACTGTCTCTCTGGCAAACTCTCTGGCCCATAAATTATTCATTCCATGGAGTCAAGGTTCATGGCTCTACAGCGCCCTCTGCCGTACAGTCACTTTCTTCTTGTTCCCAGAGGAGGCTACCTATGTCAGCCATGAAGCACACCCAGGTAAAAATAGAAATAAGCTCTTTGTAAGGCAGAGAAAAGATTATCACCACTCCATACTTCCTTAATAGTCCAGGCCAATAGCTAAACTCTAGAAAAACACTGAAATTGAAAATCAAGCTTTTAAGAAAAGATGTGTATCTTTGTCTTTGTATGACTCAGATTTCCTTTAAGTTGGTTTTATTTGTTTGGGCTTTGAGATAAATTAGGATGGCCTAGAACTCACAATCTTCCTGGGTCAGCTTCCTAAGTGCTGGGATTTCAGGAATGTGACTTGTCTTAGTTGCCTTCTCATTGCTGGGACAAAACACATGACCAAAAGCAGCTGATGGGAGGAAAGAATTTAATTTGGCTTACAGTCTTGAGGGGAAGTTTCATGGTGGCAGGGGAAAGCATGGCATGAGCAGAGGCTGGACATCACTTCTGCCACAGCAGGTGGAAAACTGCAGCAAGAGAGTGACCCAAGTTTTAGCAAGGGGAGCTGAGCTATCACATAGCCCACACTCAGAAACACACCTCCTCCAGCAAGGCTCCACCTCTCAAATTGCCATCAGCTGAGAACCAAGAGTTCAAAACATGAGTTTATGGGGGACATCTGGGACATTTGTGTGTGCCACGTGCCCACGTGCACAACAGGGTCTCTTGCCACTGCAAACAAACACCAGATGCTTGTGCCACTTTTGCACCTGGTTTTACATGGGAGCTAAGGAATCAAAGCCTGGCTAGCAAGTTTTGCAAGCCAGCACCTTTAACCACTTAGCCATCTCCCCAGCCCCCAGAGGCATATTTTTGACATCATAGAGTTTCTCCTGGGTGGGTGCCCTCTACTCCCCGTCTCCATCCACATCCCTTGTTCTCCCACTCAGGGTTCACAGCAGAGCCACCTATAAAACAGAGGAAGTTTGCAGCCATTGCTTCTTCCATTCAGTGATCTGAGACATGAAAGACTGAGGGGAGGGAGCTAGACAAGAAGAAGCCAAGAGGTCCTTGTGCCTGGGCTGTGGGGGCTGACCTCAGGTGAGAAGCACGTCAGTGATGGAAAGAGATGGAGTAGAGGAAGGCAGAGGCTGGCTTTGTTTTATGGCTTCCTGGGAATCTGAAAACTCTCCTGCATCCAAGAAGGCTGTCTCAGCCAACCTTAATGCTGGGCCTCCTGCTATCGTGTCTATCAGAGAGAATGATATAAGGCACAAGGAAGCAGGGAAATGGAGATGATGGCTCACTCCTGTAATGTCAGCACTCAGGAGACTAAAGCAAGAGGATGACTATAAATCCCAGGCCAGCCTAAGCTTGAGTGAGAACAGAAGAAGCTAATTTTTTTTTTGAGGTAGGGTCTTGCTCTAGCCCAGGCTGGCCTGGAATTCACTCTATAGTCTCAGGGTGGCCTCAAACTCATGGTGATCCTCCTACCTCTGCCTCCTGAGTGCTGGGATTAAAGGCGTGCGCCACCACGCCCGAAACTAGTGTTTTAAAAAATATTTTTATTTATTTGCAAGCAGAGAGAGAGATAGAAGAAAAGCAAAGAGAATGGAGCCCCAGATGCATGTGCCACCTTGTGCATCTGCCTTTACATGGTTACTGAGGAATTAGTCCAGTGCTCCTGGGCTCTCTTTCCTACCTTCATCGTTTCTCATCTCAATTCAGTTGATCAATAAGTGTTAAGGGCACAGGCTGCTGAAGCACACTGCCAGGAGATGCAGCTAGCCCTCATCATGCCTGTTGCAATAGCTGCCAGGAGGCCGAATAAAGCACAGGGCTGGAGAGAAGGGCATGGGCTCATCCGCAGTTGCTATGGCACCCCATCCTGGATTTGCCCATCTCTCCTAATGGAGCAAAGGGTAGAGGGAGGAGGGAGACAGGGAAAGAGCAACTGACAACTGGTCCCCTCCCTTCCACTCTTTCTCTAGAGCAGATGTGGGCCAGGGGGAGGAAAGAGTAGTATGCCAGGATTAAGAGGGTTTGAGACAGGGGGGGGGCATCCCGAGGGAGGAGGGGCAGGGCCCTCATACCTACATCAGAAGCTAGCTGATGACGTTAGAGAAAGAGAAAATAAAACAGACGAGGGGGGGAGGAGAAGGAGAGGCATGGAGGCAGACTGCAGCCAGCCTCTGCCTGTGTTCTCCTGACCCCAGACCTCCAGGTATTTTGGATGCCAAGGTCCTGAAAACTGCCTGAGGATGGGCATCAGGACAGTGGTCATGCCCTCTCCTGTGTGGGGGCTTCTGGGTTGCTGTTTCCTCTGTGGTTGGGCTCTGGGGGGTCCAAGACCCCTTCGCTCTTTACCTGCACTGTCGCCTCAAGCCAAACCAGGATCTGGGCCTCCGTGGGTGCCACCTCAGGGAGCTGAAGCAGCCCTGGCTTTTCTCTACTCTGGAGATGCCCAACAGCTGTTGGGAGCTAACTGCAGTAAACGCTATGAAGCTCACGGGGCAGAAGGCAGACCAGGGCTCCCCCCTGTCCTACAGAGGGCAGCGGGTACCCTTGCCCAGGCGGCCAATTTTCTCAACATGCTGCTGCAAGCCAACGATATTCGTGAATCCAGTGTGAAGGAGGATGTGGAGTGGTACCAGGCACTGGTCCGAAGCATGGCTGAAGGGGACACAAGGGCCTATCGAGCTTTGCTGACCTTTAACCCTCCACCAGGGGCCAGTCACCTTCAGCTGGCCCTGCAGGCCACCCGGACGGGGGAGGAGACCATTCTTCAGGATTTATCTGGGAACAGGGTACAGGAGGGGAGTCCAGCAGAGGACCCAGACGGTCCTGTCCTGCAGAAGCGGGTGCTGACAAATGACCTAAGGAGCCTCGACAGCCCCAAGTGGCCACGGGGAGATGGATATGTGGGGGACATACAGCAGGTGAGGCTGTCTCCTCCCTTCTTGGAATGCCAGGATGGCCGGCTCCGTCCCGGCTGGCTGGTCACACTCTCAGCCACCTTCTATGGGCTCAAGCCAGACCTAAGCCCCGAGGTCAGGTAAGTGGGCTTGGGCAGGATGTGATGGATTTCTGAAGACGTGGGAGTGGGGGGGGTGCAAGTCTACTCCACTATGCACGGACCATTTGGCAAGAACATGTGTGACTGGGGCACAGATGTGTGTATATGTATTCAGCTGTGTGTATTTGCTGCCAGTTCTGTTAATGCACACAGGTGTGAGTGTACATGCTGTGTATGAGTCATCCCATTTACACATATTTTCTTGGTATCTATCAGTTTTGGTCTTTTGTTTTATTTTGGTTTTGTGGGACAGGGTCTCGTGTAGCCCAAATTGGCCTGGAACTTACTATGTAGCTTGACTTTTTTTTTTTAAATATTTTATTTATTCATTTTCAATGAAAGAGAGAGAGAGAGAGAGAGAGAGAGAGAGAGAGAGAGAGAGAGAGAGAGAACACACACCAGGGCCACCACCTTGGGGGTCTGGCTTATGTGGGTCCTGGGGAATTGAACTCAGGGCCTTAGGCACTGGAGGCAAGTGCCTTAACTGCTGAGCCATCTCTCCAGCCCTGTAGCTTGACTTTTAAACTCATTCTCCTGCCTCTATTTCCTGAAAACTAGGATTATAGATGTGAGACACCCTGTTTATCCTGAGTTTCTATTTGTGTTCATGTACTTATGCACATGAGTGAATTCTGTGAGCATGTGCTTATACATGTAGGTACTCATAGGTCCTGCCTGTCAGTTGTGAGTAGATCTGAGGCAGGAAAGGGCTTGGCTTGGGTGACAGTGACAATCCATACATTGGCTTCTCCAAGGAGCCACATGAGCACTCCAGGATGCTTTCCCTAGAAGAAAAATTCTTTGGCAGGGGCTTGGAACCAGCACCCTCTGTCCAGGAGTTAACTTGATCCCTGGGGTCATTCCCATCATCCATGTTCTTCATGAAGCAGGCCCCCACTATCTTGCTCTCATGACCCAGGAGCTTGTGGTACTCCTCAAGGAACTGAGTCTCCCCTCAACTACAGGAAAGGGTCGGGAGCCCTCCCAAGAAGTGGGCAGCACATGGCAATCAGCATGATCTAGCTCTGTGTCCCCATGCATTGTGCCCAGCAGGGCTCCTTCTTGCAAGCAGACAGCCTGGCTTCTTGCCAGAGCTCTCCCCACTCAGCCAGTGCAGGGCTCCTCCATTCCATTCCTGCTTGGCTGTCATCAGTCCAGACCTGGCTTGGGCAGAGTGAGGAGGTGCTTAAGAACTGAGCTGTTCGTGTCTTCGCACATGCAATGGACACCTGATCATCAGAGCTCTGGCTCCTGCTTGTTCTGACATGCCTCTTTCCTCTACCCGTTAATGAAAACCAGAACGTGACAGGATGTTGAAAAATAGAGAGGTGGGGAACACCTAGTGGTGGGCTGGAGCAGGGGAATGTCACCCCAGAGACAGGGCTAATAACACTGGAGAAATGGGGTGCGTGGTTACCCTCCTGCTGCTTGGCAGCCATTGTACTAAAATTTGCTGCCCAAGGATGCGTGTTCACCTTAGCATTCATCACCACGCCTCTAACTGCCAATTTGCTGCCCCAGGGGGCAGGTGCAGCTGGACATTGATCTCCAGAAGGTGGACATCAATCAGTGTGCAAGCGGCCCAGGCTGGTACTCTAACACACACCTGTGTGATCTCAACAGCACTCAGGTAAGAAGAGGAGGGCTTCCCTCCCCCTTTCCTACCTCTGCCACCTCCCAGCTCCCAGAAGCAACTGACAGAGCCATTTCAGCATCTCAGGGTTTCAGATGAGTCTCTGCTGATTGACAGAGAGGAAATGATGGGCTTTTGTAAAGGGAAGCCTACACAATGCCTCTCACCCCATCAAGAAAGCTAGCCTCCTTCCTGTCGAATCTCCCTGTACTTCCCTGCCTGCCCTCCTTTCTGGTGCTCAGCACTCCATGATACCTCTTTGGGATCCCTTCTGAGCCATGGTTCTTCATCTCCTTTCCTTCCTTGGACCACATGCTTCCACATCAACATAGCTCCATGGCCCACATGTTTGTTGAAGTAAATGGGATTTCCGGTTGGGGTGTGGGAGAAGTCTAACCAAAGAGGAAGTGTTAACAGGTCTGGGACTGGTGAAGCTGATGGACTCCAGGCTAGATGCAGAAGCTGTGTGAGGATGACAGAGGGGAGGGAGAACTGCAGCGATCTCTAACCCAGCACTGACAGGGGCCACTGAGCCTGTTCCCTGTATGGCCACAACTGTGTGTGTATTCCCAAGCAGTTGAAGCCAAGGCAAGTCCTGTAGCAAATCAGCAGCTAGGGGAGCTGCATGGTGCTCTGGGCATAGGTGGCCCTATTCTCTTCATGTGCTTGAAGCTAAAGTTTGGGGGTGAAGAAGGGCCCTGCTGATCTTCCCCCCCACTTTGTTTGGGGATTGAACCCAAGGCCTCTAGCACGAAGGGCTTGCACTCTATTCATTTTTTGTTTTGTTTTGTTTGTTTTTCGAGGTAAGGTCTCACTCTAGTCCAGACTGACCTGGAATTTGGCCCCACTTTTTAAATTTTATTTTACTTTTTAAAATATTTTTATTTTTTTTATTTGCAAGCAGAGAGATGGAGAGACGAGAGACAGAGGGAATGGGCATTCCAGGACTTCCAGCCCTGAAAGGGAACTCCAGATGCATGTGCCTCTTTGTGCCTCTGGCTTTACATTAGTACTGGGGAATCAAACGAGGGTCATCAGGCTTTGCAGGCAAGCACCTTAATCCCTGAGCCATTTCTCCAGCCCCCCCTTTTAAATATATATATATTTTTATTTGCGAGGGTAAAGAGAGGATTTGTATGTAAGGTGCACCAGGGCCTTCTGCCACTGCAAACAAACTCCAGAAACATGTGCCACTTTGTACATCTGGCTTTAACCCCTCCATTCACTTTTTTGTTTTGTTTTCTTCAAGGTAGGGTCTCACTCTCTAGCCCCAGGCTTACCTGGAACTCACTCCTTAGTCTTAGACTGGCCTCAAACTCCTCCTATCTCTGCCTCCTGAGTGCTGGGATTAAAGGCATGTGCTGCCACACACACACACACACCCCCGCTTCCATTCACTTTTTAAAAATTTTATTGATTTATTTGCAAGCAGAGAGATATAGAGTGGAGAGACAGAGAGCGAGAGAATGGGTGTACCAGCCACTGCCAACAAACTCCAGATACATGTGCCCCTTTTGTGCATCTGGCTTTATGTGGGTACTAGGGAATTGAACTCAGGTCCTCAGGCATTATAGGAAAGCGCCTTAACCACTAAGCCATCTCTCCAGCCCCTTCCATTCACTTTTTAACCCAGCCACATTATATCTGAGCATGCTCCAGTGGCCCTGGTAAGAGGGGAAGCTGGCCTCAGTTCCACCTGCAGAACACTAGCCCTTGAGGGTGAGGTTAGGGGCTTGATAGCAGGTCTCCCATAGGTAATACTCCTTCCTTAGCTTCACTGATGACTATTTTCAGCGATTTCCCCCAGGTGATCTGACCTCACTCATAAACGCAGCTTCTCTGCTGGGTCCTGAGGCCTCCTGCTGAGCAAACATCAGCGGGAGGAAGAGGAATAAAGAGCTGGCCTTGGCACCCTACCAGCCTGCCATTAGCCTGGCATTAGGGCTGGGGAAAGCAATCCTATGCCAAAGCCAGATGGCTCCACATGGAGGAAGCTGCTACTCCATGGGAGCCTTTCAACTCACCTGTGTGCCAGGGAAGGAGGCTGGTGGGAACCCTTTGAAACAGGATGTAGGCACACACACAGTATGACTGGGCCTGAGTTCTCCCTGCCTCCACCTTCCCTAGTACCTTGACCCCTAGCAACAGCTGAACAGGAGGAAATAGAACACGAGGCTCCTGTCACTGCCAATCTGAACAAGAGTGATGTATCCTGCATAGGTTTCCTGGTAAAAGGCAACAGTAGGAGGAAGGGTAGTTTCCATGGAGGGTGGGCTCTGCAAGGGAGTTTTTGGTGGTATCCCCTAGTTTGGACTCAAAAACTATGGATGGAGCTCTTCTCAGCAGGAAAAGCTCTTCTAGAGAAAAGGTGCAATAAAAATATATGTCATTTGTTGTCCCCACAGTGCGTCCCCCTGGAGAGTCAGGGCTTTGTCCTTGGCAGCTACCTGTGCCAGTGCCGACCTGGATTCTTTGGGGCAAGTGGCTCTGGGGGTATGTATGTGTGGTAAGGGGTTGGTTTGGAAAGACCTTGGGAGGAAACCTGTGGGGCAAGGGGAGGAAGGTAAAGATTCATAGGCCAGCTGTGGTGGCCCATATCTATAATCCCAATACTTGGGAGGTGAACCAAGAGGACTGCCATGAGTTTGGGGCCAGTCTGGGCTACATGGTGAGACCCTGTCTAAAATAAATGATTGATAGATAATCCATCAATACATTGGTAGGTCAATAGAAGATAAAACAAGAAAGGGGTTGGGGAGATGGCTCAGTAAAGTGCTTGGTGGTGCATACCTGTAATCCCAGCACTGGAGAAGTGGAGACAGGAGGATCCCTAGGGCTACAAAGTGAGTTGCAGGTTAAGTCAGCCTGGGCTATAGTGAACTCCTACCTTGAAAATAGATAAATAAATGAGAGTGTGTTCAGAACAGGCCAGAAGGGTCATTTGGAGGTGTCTGCCTTCTGAGAATGAACCAAAACCTGAAGGTATGACAAAAGTTGCCTGGCATCACTTCTTCCTGTTACCCTGCCCTTCCCGGGACATCCCTCATTTTATCCCTGGGACCACAGACCATATGAGGACAGTGTAGTCATCAGGACCAAAAGCTAAGATCCAGTTAAGCCCTACTCCTTGCCCTATTTCTCTTTTTAAATATTTGAGAGGGGTGGAGAGAGAATGGGCATGCCAGGGCCTCCTACCACAGCAAATGATCTCCAGACACTTAAACACTTTGTGCATCTGGCTTTATGTGCATACTGGGTAATTGAACCTGGGCCACCAGACTTTACAGACACCTTTAACCACTGAGCCATCTCTCCAGCCCACCATCTTGTTCTTTTTAGGGTTAGAGGAGAGTGCCACTCAGACTACCAGGCATTTTGGGTCCCTAAAAGGCAACTCAGGGAAGATACTTCGGTGCCAGCCATGTCCTGAAGGCTGCACCAGCTGCATGGATGCCACACCATGCCTGGTGGAGGAGGCCTTGGCACTGCGGACGGCAGTGCTGGCCTGTCAGGCCTGCTGCATGCTGGCTGTCTTCCTGAGCATGCTGATTGCCTACCGCTGCCGCTGGAGCAAGGCAAGTAGGCCCTAGATGTCTCCTGCACCCATCCTCATCTCAACTAGAGACCCAAGGCTTGGGAGAATAGTGCCAATCTTGCTTCTGCAACTCACTATGTGACATTAGGCAATTAGACTTCTCCACTTTAGACCTGTTCCTCATCGGCAACCTGCAGGCATTGGATTTAAAACACCGGCTAGTTGACTACTCTGAGTGAAACAGCATAGGCAGTGATCTGGATTCCCATGGAGCTCTGTGTCATGGAGGAAGTACACACGACCAAAATGACACATTGAGACGGGGAAAGAATAGAGGTAACTGACAGGTATTGAGGGAGCTCAGAGAAGGGACCCAGTTATCCTGCCTGGGATGGCACTGGAAACACTTCCTGGAAAAAGTGACATTGGAGCCAGGCCTGAGGGTTGACTGGATATTTATTGGGCAGTGGTTGATCCTATGCTAGTCCAGGATGCAGTCTGACCTAAAACTTGAAGGAATGTTACAGACCCTTTCTTGCTCCAGCACCCCTTGATGTGAGCCCAGGGTGGACCTTGGTGCCAGTGTGGCTAGAGCATGGGGTAGGGGTAGAGGGCTGCTTGTGGACAGAGCGTAGAGCTAGAGTTGTAGGGTGAAGGGGCCATTATGACCCCTCAGACAGGCCCGAGACCCTCGAACACCATCTTTTAGGTTTGGTGCCCCCACTGCCCTCCTCATACCTCTCTTTCCTCTCTGGTCACAGAGGATCCGGGCATCTGGAGTTGTCCTGCTGGAAACCATTCTGTTTGGATCCCTGCTTCTCTATTTTCCTGTGAGTGTGGTCAGCAGCTGGCTCTACTTCCTAGTACCCGCCCCAAGCCCATAACTGTTACCCTCCAAACTCCAGAATCCTTCTCTTCCTTCTTGAGAAGACTCAGCAACTTCAAATTCCCCCTACTCATGCCCATGAATGGCAGGCTGGTCTAGCGAGCTCCGGAGCCAAACAGAAGCCCAGGCTTGAAAGAGCCCATGACCCACTGTGTGATTAGGGCAAGTTTCCTAACCTCCCTGCTCTTGAGCTCTCTTCTGCAGAATGGAGGAATGATGCTCCCACTGCAGGGTTGCTGAGACAGGTGCACAGCATGGGCCTAACACAGAGTACAAGCACAGTGGAGAGCAGCTCTCTCCGTCTCCTTGTCCCTTTCCATAGGTCTTCATCCTGTACTTCAAGCCCAGTGTGTTCCGCTGCATCGCTCTTCGCTGGGTGCGGCTTCTGGGTTTCTCCATCGTCTATGGAACCATTATACTGAAGCTTTATAGGTAGGTCCCGGGCAGATCTTTCCATCACTGTGCTGTCTCTTGTGCTTGCTCCGCACCCACACCCCGGCCCTATCACTCTGCCTTCCCCGTCCATGTAACTTTGGACAGTGTCCACTCCTGGCCCCAGCTTCCATGTGCACCCTAACCTCTACAGAGTACTCCAGCTGTTTGTGTCTCGCTCGGCCCAGCGGGGCCCACACCCCAGCAGCGAGCAGCTGCTTCGTCGCCTGGGGCTGCTCCTACTGCTTGTACTGGGCTTCCTGGTAGTGTGGACGGCAGGCGTCCTGGAGCAAGGAATGGTAACCCGAGGTCACACTCCTACCGGCCGCCACTTCTACCTCTGTCACCACGACCGCTGGGACTACATTATGGTTGTGGGTGAGCTGCTTCTGTTGAGCCCAGTTCACTCTGGCCCTGGGCTGTACATGTCCAGGGTCCTCCTGTGGTACCAGCTCTCCCCTTCCTCCTCCTCTGTCACAGCGGAAGTGCTGCTGCTTTGCTGGGGCAGCTTCCTCTGCTGTGCCACCAGAGCTGTCCCCTCTGCCTTCCATGAGCCGCGCTACATGAGTATTGCCCTGCACAACGAGTTGCTGCTCTCTGCTGCCTTCCACACAGCCAGGTGAGACCAGGCCCCACATACTGGGTGAAGGGATCTAGCCCACAGCCTAGCAGAGTAGGGAAATCACCCACATAGACCCCTCCCACATCCTATGTCACTCAGGGGGCCCCCAACCCATAAGAAGAAGTATGCCCCATTCAGTCCTGTACCTAAGCCCCCCTCGCACCCTTACTTCACCTACCTCCTTCCTCACTCCTTCCCCTTCGGTGCAGACCTGCAGTGTGTCCATGGCCTTGGCCTGTGTGGAGGCAGTTCTACAGTCTACAGTCCTACAGTCTTGAGCCCGAGCACGACTGTTCTGGGAGCTAGACTGGCAGAGAAGACAAGTGGGAGTAGACCTGGAGGGCCTCTTAGAGGCAGGGATCAGTGTGAGCCTTGAGGTTGCAGGAAGAGAGCCCCCTGCAGGGCTGAGGCCGACCGGCTGTTGTCCTCACCTGCACTAACAGCCACCCACCTCATTGGGCCTCAGGTTTGTGCTGGTTCCTTCCCTGCACCCAGACTGGACGCTTCTCCTCTTCTTCCTCCACACCCACAGCACAGTCACAGCCACCCTGGCTCTCCTCTTCATCCCTAAGGTGAGGTCTTCCCAGACCCCAGGGTAAGGGCACCTTGTCGCCCCCTCCAGGTCAAGGAAAGAATGACAAGTGTTGGGGTGAATGAGCTCTGAGTGCTCCAAGCAGTCTTGGGTGGGGGAAGAAGCTATTCCCTGCTTCTGGTTCCTGGGCAAGGGCAATAGTGCTGGAAATGGAGGAGGTCCTTTTAACACAACCGGTGAACTCTGAAAATGTGGGTTCACACAGATGGGGAGCTAAAGGCCATGCCTTAGGACATCGCCCTAGTCTCTGAACTAAACGGCCAAAAATAATAGGGAGAAATGAAGGGGCTTGGGAGATGACCCAGCAGTTAAAGGTGCCCAGCTGCCCATGAACAGCTAGATGGGCATTCCTCTGCAGTGACCAAAAACCCTCGCATGCACACACACACACACACACACACAGTGCAAATAAATAAATAAAAGAAAACAAACACAGGCCAGGCGTGGTGGCACTCTTATTTAATGCCAGCACTCGGGAGGCAGAGGTAGGAAAATCCATGAGTTCAAGGCCACCCTAAGATCACACAGTGAATTTCAGGTCAGTCTGGGATAGAGTGAGACCCTACCTCAAAAAACCAAACAAACAAACAAACAAAACAACAACTCCATGAATCCCTGGAATTCCAAACAGGAAGAGGTAAAGACTCTCAAGTAAGGACATTCCACAGGACAGGTGTGGGTAAGAGTGGACAGGGTGCCAAGATGAGTCTTTTTCCCCCACATACACCTGTCCTGGACAGTTCTGGAAGTCGGGGGCACCTCCCCGGGAGGAGATCTTGGACGAGGTATATGAGGATGAGCTGGACCTGCAACGCTCAGGCTCCTACCTTGACAGCAGCATCGCCTCAGTCTGGAGCGAGCGCAGTCTGGACCCAGGGGACATTCGGGTAGGTGTTATCCTCTACTCAACTCCTTTGATACCAGCTTTGAAGGACTGGGCAGAGGGACACTGCTGTCCTGCCATCAGGCTGGGTGCCACTGAGGTTTTCCATCCCCTTAAGACCTTCTTTACCACCAAAGCTCCCCGACTATTCAAAGGAGTATACACACTCCCCAAGTGAAAAGACCTCAAAAATCCAGAATTCAGATTCTGGAGGCCCAGGCACAGCTAAGAGTAGACCCTTACCTGCTCATATGGTCATCCTAGGAGCCGACAAAGAAATCTCTGGGTGCCCAACAAAGCAGAATGGCTGGTGATCCTGGGAACTGCTGTGGGACTGGGAAGTTCAGGCAATTATGCCTACCAGGATCTCCTTTCTTTACCTGGGCCTGGCAGGCCTTTGAGAAAGGAAGTTCTGCCTGGGCTTGCACTGGAAGAACAGGCTTCCTCTTATTTTTGTGTTTTTATAAAACCTAAGGCAGGGCTGGAGAGATGGCTTAGTGGTTAAGACATTTGCCTGCAAAGCAGAAGGACCAGAGTTCAATTCCCCAGGACCCACATAAAGCAGATGCATAAGGTGGTACATATGTCTGGAGTTTATTTGCAGTGGCTTGAAGCCCTGGCATACCCATTCTGTCTGTCTGTCTGTCTGTCTCTCTGCCTCTTTCTCCTCTCACACACACTCAAATAGCCATCTTGGGAAGCCATCTGCCCATCCCCCTACCCCTCCACTAAGACCTCTATACCCGACTTCTCTACAGCCTTGCTGAGGAGTCTTCCACATTTCCCAGTTCCTTCCTCATCCCAACTGCCTCTGCCAGTTTCCTCCTTGCCTTCTGGCTCTGTCCTGCCTTCTGCTCTCCTCTAGGGCAAAGGCTGATGTGAGGGCTCCCACTCACCCCAATCCAGCTGGGAGGCCAGAGGAAGAGGAGATGCTTTCTACAGCCATACCACCTTTAGTCCTTCACTTTTTGGAACACAAGCTGCTCTGCTACCCCTGTGCCAGCTTTGGGGAGAAATCCAGAGCACAGAAGGCTTTTATCTACACCTTCATATAACATTCTTTCCATCCACTAGTTCCATCAGCCTCCTAGAATCTTCTGAGGAAGCCAATACAAGTCAGACAGGTGTCATCACTTTGTAAGGATGCAGAGGCACAGGTCAAGAAAATAGCCTTGAGGCACACATGGATCAGCAGTCTCAAATCGAGTCCCTGTCCCATGAGACCACAGTGCCCTAGAGAAGGGAGAGTACTCTGATCCCTCAGAGTAGAATGGAGTCAGTTCAGAACCAGGTTGGCACTGGTCTTACAAAAACTGAATGAAGCCACGCCTTTAATCCCAGCACTTGGAGGCAGAGGTAAGCGCCATCTTCCCAGCCTCTTCCCCGCCTTTTTAGACAAAATCTTCTGTAGCCTAGGTTGGCTTTGAAGTCACTATGTAGCTGAGGATGGCCTCCATTCCTGAGTGCTGAAGTTACAGGCCTGTGCCACCATGCCCAGTTTAAGTGGTGCAGGGGATCAAATTCAGACCTTTGTGCATGCTAGGCAAATACTCTACCAACTAAGCTACACCCCCAGCCCTAAAAGGTTTCAGAATTCACTCAGTTTTCTTCCTTCTCTCTCTCCCTCTTTCTTTCCTTTTGGTTTTTCGAGGTAGGGTCTCGCTCTAGCCCAGGCTGACCTGCAATTCACTATGTAGTCTCAGGGTGGCCTTGAACTCATGGGAATCCTCCTACTCTGCCTCATGAGTGCTGGGACTAAAAGCATGTGCCACTATACCCGGCTTAAACCAATATTTTTCTTTTCTTTTTTTTTTTTTTTTTTTTTTTTTTTTTTTTTTTTTTTGGTTTTTCGAGGTAGGGTCTCGCTCTAGTCCAGGCTAATATTTTTCTTAAGAAGCTGGAAGTTTTAGGAGCAGAAAAGGGACACAGCTTGATAAAGACATCTCCAGAGAAAATGGTCTAAATATGGGCCAAGGGGGAGATCAGTC
>PVHP010028105.1:0-23380 GCA_004024765.1 Zapus hudsonius | reverse complement strand
ATTTCCTGGTTGGTTACCGCTTTGGGGCCACATCCCAGATCCAGCCCTCATTCTAGGACAGCCATATGTTCCCTTTTATGGAATCTTTTTTTTCTTTTCCTGGGTCTTTATCACCAGGCCTCTTTTAGGGAGGGGGAGGCCAATCTAAAGTGAAGCTAGTTTTACAAAATGGAGTTTCATCTATAAAATGGATTCTTCACTTCCCCATGCTGAGAGCTACTTGACCACCTGGGCCCTTCCCCAACCTGGGAACCTGGGCATTCCCCTTAAATTCCTGATCTGACTTTCCAGTGTGCTCATTCCCACATGGGAGATAGCTTGGAGCTTGGGGTCTCTTTCTCTGATTCAAGCCTTTCCTTTCAGCACGGTCTCTCGTGGTGGTCTTGGGCATGGTCAACCTAACAAGGAGCATTTGAAGAGCACAAGTAGAAATACATTTCTTCCTGCATGGTGGGAGCATGCCTCGAGTTTGGTGCAAGTGGCCACAAAGTTCTGTTGGTAGAAGGCTTGCTTGGCTGGGGGTCAGGACCACAGACATTCTGGTGGCTGTAGAAATGTCCCATTGTCGTCAGTCACTCCTCTAGCATTCTTGCGCTGGAGTCAGGGGTTGAACTTGAGGTAGACAGAGGTTCATATCTGTTCTTGTCCTTTGTTAAGGTGTGCTATCTGACAGTAGCAAGTGCATGTTGTGAGAGCATGGCCAGGAGTCGCAGTGGCTTCCTCTAGAAAACCTCCTTTAGAGATTGCCTCTGGGGTTAGGGCTTTGATGATAAATCTTAACTTGTAAGTCAATTTTACTGTGGCTTCGTGGAATCTGAGAGTGATTTCATGAAGCCAATCTTAGTAGCCTCAACTGTTGACAAACGACTCTTAATGTTTAGTTTGGTGCAAGATGCTGGGAATATGGGTCTAATTCCTTTATTCAAACTCAGTAAATGGTTTGGGACAATTAATTTCCAATTGTTTCCCAGTGGAGCAGATTTACTTGTATATTAATGAGGCACAGGTGTTAGGCCCCTGGTGTCTGCATGCCTGGGAGGCATATTTCAGTTGTTTATCTACTCAGCCATAGGTACTGCAAGGTACTCAAGCTTGCCTTTAACAGTTTTTACAGTGAAGCTTTTTAATTTTTTTTTGATGTTTTCTTCAAATTTGCCTGCACCTGTTAAAATTTTAAAAGTGATCATGTAGAAAGAAGCTGCAGAGATTTCAATAGCAAATAGCACAGGCAGTTAAAGAAAGTAGTCTTATTATACGTAACTGCCTAAGTTAACAGTAAAGAAAAATGGGTTTATTTGAAGTTATTTTATGAGAGAAGCCAATATAATCAGCAGGGCAGTTTTTTGTTATATATATTTAAAACAGGTATATCTTTGTTAATAGCTAAAGCAGTCATATATTTATTTTAATATTCATTTCTCCTGTTTATTCATTGACCTTTGGTAGAAACATTTTAGAGGAAGTAGAATACCCTTCATAAACATTATGAATTTCAGTATCTGGCATAATTATAGCTATCTACATATTCATTAAATCTACAGAAGAACTGTGTCCAAAAAGACAGCCATCCATTCAGAAACAGAATGCAACTAAATATCTATGTTTCAAAAGTTGCATTTCTTAGACCATTTGATATGGATTTCCTGTAGCAGAAGAATTCTAACAAAGGCTCTGGCTCTTTCCTAGGCAGGAATGGGAAGAACTCTTTGTAAACAACAATTACTTGGCAACAATAAGGCAGAAGGGGATTAATGGGCAGCTGAGAAGCAGCAGGTTCCGCAGCATTTGCTGGAAGGTAAGAAGAAAATATTTATTTACAGTTTGTGCTTGCTCTAGATGAGTACATTCATTACCCGGTTCTGAGAAGATCGCCCGTGCAGCATGGGACTGGGTCACTGAATTTCCCACACACTTCACTCCCAGACTCTGGCTTTCTAGGTCGGTCTTTCCTAGGACATTTACTGTAAGGTTAAATGACCTTGTACCTTAGTCCTGAGCAAGTATGGATGGTAAACAAATCACTTTGAATAACTGTCTTTTCTTCTCTTTTCATGGTGACCATTTCAGAGCAATGTTCATGAGCTAGAGGCTTGTTTCAGGATCCTTGAAGTTGGGCAGGCGAGGCAGGAAGGTGGGGAACTTTCAGGTCCCTGTTACATGTAGTAGCAGTAAGTCCTACCTGCTATCCCCCCCCCTTTCCTGGTCCTCAAGTTTACATGGAGAAAGGGTTTCATGGTTCTCTTGCTAGAAACACTAGGGAAGGGCAACAGGGAAGTAAGAGAGCGAGTGACTCCTGTGGGGAACAGGGGTCACTGTTATTCACAGCTGCTGATAACTCAGTAGCTGTCTTGATAATTGCTTTGAAAAATCGTCCTGCTTTTCAAAATGAATTAATTTAGCTCTAGTGTTATTTTTCAAATAACTTCCAACAAAAATGCTTGGGTTTTCTATAGAAATTGAGATGCTGAGTTTGTGAGAATCCAGACAGTAAGAAACACGTGCTGTATTAGTTTTAGATTGAATAGTGGAAATATATTTTCTTCCTTTAAGTGCAGGTAGTGAACATAGTAGACCTGCTTCTAGAAAATTTGTCCTCAAATATCTGTGCCCATTCCTTTTGTTAACTTTTAGTACATTTCATTTGCTAAAAAATAAACCTAGGCTGGCGTGGTGGCACACCTTTAATCCCAGCACATGGAACGCAGAGGCAGGAGGATCACTGTGAGTTCAAGGCCACCTTGAGACTATATAGTGAATTCCAGGTCAGCCTTGGTTAGAGCGAGACTCTACCTCAAAAAAAAAATTAAAATAAAATAATATGTAATCCTAAACTTAGCATGCTTACCAAATTAAATCCAATTTGTCTTTTAAGAATGCTTATTTTCTTAAGCCAATTGCCAGTTGTAAGTTATCCTTGCTGTGGTAAAAGGAACTGACTTCCTTTCTGAGTCTCCATCATTAGTTCTTAAACTGTTATCCTCTGGCCTTGTTGATCAGGCTTTGCACTTAATAACTTCCCACAACTCCTGAGAATACGGGTGTGTGGAATGGGAAGCAGACTGGAATTCAGTGGAATATGGAAAAGAGATTGAGTCCATTTTGCCTTGTAACTCTTGAGATTTTGCTTTTAACCTCTGATTTTAATTTGGAATTTCCTGTTTTCAATATCATAACTAGGAATTGGAATTAATTATGATATGAATGTGAAATATTGTGAATGGGGTATCTTTTCAGATCATTTTATTTGGCCTGGTTTCATATTACATTTCTTAGGATCTTTCTAAAAGTTTTCTCTTTTTTGTTCTCAATAGCTCTTTCTTTGTGTTCTTCCTCAAGATAAAAACCAATGGATGAGTAGAATTAAAGAATTAAGAGAATGGTACAGCCACATTAAAGAAATAGTAAGTGAACAGGAAACAGACTTAACGTAGTTGTTTTCTTGTTTGCTGTGACGTGGAGTAGCCCTGATGCTTTGTGTGTTTTCTTTCTTTTCCAGCACATCACAAATCCAAGGAAGGCTGTTGGCCAGCAGGATCTGATGATCAACAATCCGCTCTCACAGGATGAAGGGGTGCAGTTCTTGTTTAATCACATTGTAGCCTTCTTCATCCCTAAGAATATGCTGTGACTGGTGGAAAATAACCATGAAAACAGTGTATTTCATGCCAAGTAGTCTCTTTACATACTAAACTTAAAACCACATGTACAGCATTTTGATGCATAGATGTGTGTGAAGGTTAAAGCTGCTTTCTGTGGCTGACACTGTAGGAAAGTGTGAGGGGTCCCTGAGAATTAAGCCTAAATCAAAGAGTGCCCACCTGAGCAGAGAGAGGACTGCTGATTCAAGATACAGCAGGGCAGGAAGGGAGAGAACGGTCCACTGAGCAGACCTGATCCTGGCAGAAAGAGCAACTATTTTGTGTTGTCTGAATAATCTAAACGAGATCAGAAAAGGATCCAGCTCACATCCCTGTAAAGTCTAGGAATAAAGAATCCTTTTAAATACTGTAAGAACTTCCTCAGTTGTTAGTGCTCTAATTCCTGTCAACTTACTGCGAAAATTTTTTCACTTAATAGATGTGTAAGCATTTTTTTCTGATGTATATAATTGATAAAATACAGTCTTTGCTATAACAACTAAAACATTAAATAATTTTCAATACTTTTCCTAAGTTATTTTAAAACCTATGTAAAAGGTTTTACATAGACTATGAAAGCAGGCTTTGTAGGAATTGTTACCTATCTTTCTTAGCATGTTGCGATTCAGGGCAAGTACATTTTGGAACCAGTTGGCCTGTGGTTCCTTCACAAATCCTAGCACCTTCCTGGTTCTTTCGGGGGGTAGTGACAGTTTTCCAGCAATGCAAAGGATGGAGAGTTTAAAAATTCATACAGTGTCATCAAACTGGAAAATATGTATGCTTTTGAAATTAGACTGGATTTTAATAAAAAGGATTTTGATCTCGGGTTTCCAATCTGAGAAACCTGAAAAGACAGTTTAAAGAATAAATTTAATCACTTGATCTGAAATCATAAAAGTTGAGCAGAGGTGTGAGGTTAATTGATTTTGGTGATTCTCCTTTCAGAGTCTTTGGAACAAATTTTTTCAAGATAAAGAGCTGCGATCAATGATTGACCAGGACGTGAAAAGAACGTAGGTAGCGGTGTTCCTTCTCTCCCTCATGGGGCTGCTGCTGCTTGGAAATCTAACTGGCTCAGAGCCTCCGTGGTGCATGGGCCACTGGTTCTGATGGCCATGTTCTTCAACAAGTTTTGACAATAAGTAGTAGTAGTTATTTTCATTCTTAAAATATATTTCTATGTCCTGTGTTTTCAAATTGAACTGTATATTGATCCAAGAGTCATATTCATCTTCCCATGTCACATGATTCTGGAAAACGGTTCCATTGTGTGGTCACTCTGCTGGTGTACTAGAAAATTCAGCTCCTTCTTTACACATGGGAATGCTCTTCTGGCCAAATGACTTCACCCTTTTGACGGTCCTTCTTACTGCGCTTCCTCCTGCTGCTCTTCACGTGTGTGTGCGGCCTGTTATCTGAGGTAGCCCAGTGTTTATCATATGGGATTTTCATATACATTTTCAAAAATGTATTTACTTATTTGAAGAAGAGAGAGAGATAATGAGCAAGACAGGGCCTCTTACCGCTATAAACAAACTCCAGGCCTATGCACCACTTTGTGCACCTCCATCTATGTGGGCACTGAGGAATCAAACCCAGGCTGACAGGCTTTGCAAGCAAGCACCTTTAACCACTGAGTCATCTCTCCAGCTCCCAGGTAACTATTCTAATAATGCAGTTTAATTTTGTTTGGTCTTAAATTTATTTAGGTCGATCTGCTAATGCAGTCTGTATTTATATTAACCTCCTAGAGTACCAACAATGGAAATGCCAAAGAAACATATCCATAAAATCTCAAATGCAAATGGAGAAAGCCAGAAAACAGTGACATTGAATAATAGTAGGCTGGGCTCTTAGTAAAAGCACTCTGTCCAAGGTCCCTGGTGTTAGTCCAGGTATCCTCTTCCTCCTGTCATGAATCCTAGAAGGTGATGGTCCAGGTGTCCTCTTCCTCCTGTCATGAATCCTGGAAGGTGATGGTCCAGGTGTCCTCTTCCTCCTGTCATGAGTCCTAGAAGGTGATGGTCCAGGTGTGCTCTTCCTCCATGTCATGAATCCTAGAAGGTGATGGTCGTGGTGTCCTCTTCCTCCTGTGATAGTCTTAGAAGGTGATGATCCAGATGTCCTCTTCCTCCTGTCATGAATCCTAGAAGGTGATGGTCCAGGTGTGCTCTTCCTCCTTGTCATGAGTCCTAGAAGGTGATGATCCAGGTGTGCTCTTCCTCCTGTCATGTGTCCCTAGAAGGCAAGGACATAAGGCATGTCTGTCTGGTCACTGACAGATTGATTCTTAGTGAATGACCGCTGGCTGATCTATTTGCTATAGTCAGTGTTGTTTGGTTTAGGTAAACTCACTAACATCTTTCCAAGCTTCAGAGCTTAAGCACACTTACACTAGGGCTGCGGGGGGTGGGGGGGGCTGAGCAGACAGCAGTGAGCTTCTCTCCTACCCAGGCTCCATGTGCACAGTGGTGGGAGCTCTGGGATTCCAACAGGGGTGGCAGTGGGAGGTGGAGCCCGGAGACCCACAGTTCAGCTTCTTCTAGTCTGGGGCACACAGTGGCCAAACAGCAAGACAATCTGTTCCAAGATGAAGGTGAAAACAGAGAATGGATGCCTTTGGGGTTGTCTTCTGACATCCACATTATACACACATAAAATTTTTTTAAATGTTATTATGGAGGCAAGGGAAATAGCTCAGTTGGTAAAGGCACTTGCTTGCAAAGCCTGACAGCCCAGTTTCAAATCCCCAGCACCCAGGTAAAGCCAGATGCAAAACTGTCACATGAATCTGAAATTCTTTTTTTAATATTTTTATTTATTTGTAAGCAGAAAGATAGAGAGTTTAGGCACTCCTGGGCCTCCAGCCAATGCAAACAGACTCCTGATGCATGCACCACTTTGTGCATCTAGCTTTCTGTGGGTACTAGGGAATCTAAACTGGGTCGTTAGACTTCACAGGCAAGTACCTTAATCACTGAGTCATCTCTCCATCCCAAATCTGGCATTCTTTTGTTGGAACAAGATGTGCCCCCCCCAAAAAAAAAACACCCAATGTTTTTTAAAGTCTGACCTGCTGTGTCACTTTTTTTTTAAAGAATATATTTTATTTATTCATTTTCAAGTAGAGAGATACAGAGAGAAAGAGAACCAGGACCACAACCTTGTGGGTCTGTCTGGCTTATGTGGGTACTGGGAAATTGAACTGGGGGCCTCAGGCACTAGAGAGCCAAGTGCCTTAACCGCTGAGCCATCTCTCCAGCCCCAGTGTCACCATTTTTAATCACAATGCATCTATGGTAGTGAGAGGAGAATTCTGAAGTTACCCTGGCCTTCTCAGTGGCAAGCAACTAGAGAGGCCCTGTCTCACACAGTCTAGGAAGGAGGAGGAGACTAATACCTCATCATACTCTGTCTCCACACATTCTCTATAGCACACACAGTATAAAAACGATTACTATGAAAAACCTTCTACTCTGAGTTTAAGATCCATTTGATGTTGGGAGCTGTGCTGTGGCCATTATTACTAAGTTTATTTGATGTGGATAATCACCATGTTAAGTATTTTCTTCTCATATTAATTTGAACATTCTTTTGTGCCATTAACCTACTTTTGTCTCAAAGGGTTTTGCATTTGTTTCAATATCCCAGTCTATCCCCATTTTTATTACAGAAATAACTGACAAGAGATAAATCAAATAATTCCAGTTTTACAGGTTTTCTAGTTTAGAATCTGAATTGTCTATTCTGAACAAACAAACGTATTTCAATTCAAAATTCAAAAGCTCTAATGTTAGTAATACTGAATTTCAGCATTAATTAAAATTAAAGAAAATAATGAGTTCAAGATGCAGTATCATTTCCATATTAGATGCCAAAGAAGTATGTTATTTGGTCTATCGAGGTCTATTCTAAAAATACATATAGAGCATCTATAATATCATTTGCAGATTAACATATTTATATGCTTTTGCCAAATAGTTTCATCTTTTCTTTAAATATGTTCTCTTAATTGATTAGAATTTTTAAGCTATTTTTTTCTTGTACCTTTGACCATATTTTAAAATGTATCTGATTGCCTCTGAGGTGTGATAGGTGCCATCTTTGATTGTGGTCTTTTATATTTCTAATTAGTATTATTAACATTTCTTTTGTAAAAAAATATTTATTTATTTATGAATGAGAGAGAATGGGTGCACCAGGGCCTCCAGCATTCAAACTCCAGACACATGCCCCACTTGGTGTGTCTGTTCTTTTTGTGGATACTGGGGAATTGAAAACCTGAGCCACCAGGCTTTGCAAGCAAGTGCCTTTACCCAATGAGCCATCTCCCAGCCCTGTGGTTAACACTTCTGTATCAGTGTTTTCTACTGGAATCTCCATCATGGGTGGTTAGGTGTTTTTTCTTTTCACTTAATATGCAGTATTTTCAAATTAACGCTTTCTCTCATTTGTCATTTATATGTGGTCAAAGCTTCATATATAATCCATTTAAGAAAAATTCGTATCCCTGGTTTTAAAATCTTGTTTCATATTTAATGATTCATTAATAATTGAAAAAATTTCATTTTAAAACTATAGATGTGTGCCGTTTACTTTGTTAGACATAAAGTACATGTGACTAATTTGCAGTTAAATTTAAAACTCAGCTTTCATTGACAACAGGTATATTTAAGTGCTAATGGCCGTTGCATTGGACAGGACTTGTGTCCTTGCAGAAGGGTCTGTTGACAGGGTTGTAAATACTCGTTTCATTTTGTAGATATGTGGATGTGTCCCATGTAATATTTATTGTATTTCCTTCTTTCCCTCAAGAAAACTCAACTTTTACCATGTGTCTTGTATAAATTTTTAGTCAAATATAAGTCTATGATACATCGTCATATGCTGATTAGCAACTAGACCATTTTTGAAAAAACAAAAAATCTTTATATTAACAATATGCAAGAGATTGTATAGAACTAGTTCATTTTACCATCTTTAACATAAAGCCCACTTCCCTCAGTTGTGTCCTTACTGTTTCTTCAGTGTGCAGAGCATGTCCCCTAGTCCTGTCCTGCAGAAGGGCTCCAGTACTTGGTCTAGTCACTGTCACACTTTGCAAAAGTAGGATGACCTACTGTTGGTCACCATATTCTGGGAGACCATTTTTCTATTTAAATAAAAAACAAATTCCTCAGGGAAAGGAGGATTTTACGAGTAATTTCCAAGCAGAACTAATTTCAGTGTGTTAATGCAGACAGTCTGCCCAGTGTTAAAGTGTTAAGGAGGAAAAAATACAAGCTGCTGTCTTCGTGTGATCACACCAAAATAGCAGCTTGTATTTATATTTTCTTCTCCTTGAGGTGGACTGCAGGCACACATGAGTGAGTGGATGTACTTGGTGTTGTGTTGTGATTTATTTAATGCAGGCAAACTCCATGCTTGTGCATGCACGACCAGCCCTCGCTTATGCACTTGTTCACAGCCGAGAAAGTGAGAACTACAACACCAGCCGCTCTCTACGAGTTGTCAGCAACCTGTGTGTGGATCTCCAGTAGTAAAGGAGAGGAAACCAGACTTTCAGGAATACAAGAAACAGTGCTTCTGTCCCAGGCCCCATAGTCCTTCCTCATTTTACAGTCAAGGTCAAAACAAGATGGGGATGATTATTACTGCAGATCCATTCTTGGAAACACGTTTTTCTCATAGTGCTCTGCTTTTCATGTATGTATGACCCTCTTCGTTTTCCTATGAATGTGCAAATTCTTAGCATATACCTTTTCTCATTTATGAGCTTTATAAAACCTTTATGAATCTTTTTGGTAACTTGAATGAAAATAAAGATTTCGTTTGCTTCAGCACATTGCAGCCGTGGTGCTAGGCTAGCTCCTCACTGTAACTCCTGTCTGTAGAGCTTGGAGTGGTATTCATGGAGGGCAGCAGAGTGTCACCAGGAAGTGCTGGCCAGTGGGCGTTGTGCTTTGGGCTCCTCCCTTTCTTAAACAGGACAGGACAGGAATTGAAGTATGACTTCTAACTGTGAATTCATGTTTATGAAGTTAGAACGGAAACCTGCTGCTGGTAAAGGTTTACCCCGTCCTGGAATATCCCTCCCCAGAGCGCATTTGTTTATAAGAAGGTCAGAGGGAAAGTCCGCTGTGTGGTCCAGGGATCTTGGTCCTGGGTTGTCCCCAGTGGGCAGTCTGTGAGTGGAAAGATGTTTGAGAGGCTAGTTACAGCCGGTGCCGAGAGCTCTGCTACATGACCTGAGCTTTAATAGAGCAAGAAAGAACCTCTGCAGACGGAGACAGGTAGCCCAGCCCCACTGCCCCTGCCCAGCCTGCCACCCCACGCTGCCTGCACCTCCTCACCACGCCGCGCTCAGCCCCTCACAGTCCTCGTTCTTCTTTTGGAGGCTTTCTAATGAATCCTGACAGCTTCCTACTTCCATTTCTTAGACTTGGCAATCAGAATACACCTCCTCCTTCAGGCCTGTGAGACAGACATTGTTTCTTCTTTATTAATAGCTAAAGCAAAGTGAACACAACAAAACTCTGCCCAGGCTTTGCTTCTGCTTCATCTTGCCATGCTGCAACCATCATTCCAGAGTCTTCCTTTTCCTTTTCAGCAGTGTCTTGGATGGTGGATGGATGTGTTCTTTCAGCTGCTACGACTTGAGAAATTGCTGTGTCCCACTCCTTCGTACAAGTGGGAGAGTCTAATAAATCCTACTTCTTTTCTTTTTCATCCATTATAAATAGTCATTTAGCTACTTACAATTATCTGCAGAATTTCTTTGTGTGCCCTACCTTCCTGTATAGCTTCAGTCTCCCTCGGTAGGCACTTCCATTGTCGGTAGGCATCTAGTTAAATCCTTTGATTTCTGAAGGCAAAATGTTGCAACTTCAAAAGAACATGACTTGAGTAAACAAATGTATGTTAATAGTAAACAGGAAATGGTATTTCATTACCACCTTATTTTTTATGTTAATATTGTTTGCCTACATCGAACATTTCTTTAGTTGGAGAACTATTAAAGAAGTACCTTTGGTGTCAAAGCTCGGAAAGCAAACGGAACAGAGACATATGAATCTCATTTCATATCTCCTTTAGAAGGTGGTAGAACTAAAGTAGATTTGATTCTGCTCTCTGGGTTCACATATCTTACTTCCCTGACTCTTCCCTTCCATGTTTGACTTTGAGGACCATGTAAGTATTTGTTTTGAGAGCCTATTCGTGAAGCTGGGCTTTCTTTTATACCTGTGAGGCACTTGCTAAGCCTGTCTGATGGCAGTTTGTCTGATGGAAGGGTTCTCTGAGGCCTTACCTAGCTGTCTGATATCTTTAAAATGGTTTCATCTTTAATCTGTTTAGTTTTGAGAGAGAGAGAGAGCGCTTTCTTGATCTTGCCAGGAGGCAGCCTTAATGTTAGCACCATTTGCTAACTAGCAAGCCTGAGATTGGGAAGTTTTGTTTTCAGAGCCAGCAGGGTTGCAGCACGTTTCTGATTATCAATTCTTCCTTTTCATTTTGTCTTCATTCCATTCTTCCATAAACAAGAACTGACCAGACAGTATCTGCAATGCTCTGCCTGCATGACTGCTTAGCTAGGTCACCCAACTTGTAGGTAGATGTTCTGTTTTGGTATAAGCAGAGGCTACTATTCCCACAGTCTCTTTAAACTCCGTTGGTCTCTCACTGACACTTTCCTAAAGGTTATCTGCCTTCTGAGTCTTGAAGACATTGCTTTTGTGTGTGTTTAAGTTTTTGTACATACATATATGCATATGTTTTATTTTAAGCAGTTTGCTACCCTTCCTTGTGTTACCTCTCTTCCCTCTTGTTAGTGCCTTTGTCCCACTAGAAAGCATTATTTCTACTTTCATGTCATGTGTGTATATGATTTTATTTATCAGCATAAAAATATAGGAAGCACAGATGTGAGAAAGCATACAATCTTTGCTGAGATTGGCTTACTTCATTAATATGATTAGGTCCAATTACATCCATTTTACTGAAATTGGCATAACCTCACTCTGTTTGATGGCTGAAATTAAAACCCCGGTGTGTATAAATACAACTTTCCTTTCTCCATTCCACTGTTGTTGGAACCAAGGATGGGTCCAGTACTGAGCTACTGTGAATAGTGATGTGATGAACATTGATGTGCAAGTATTTCTGCTACATGTTGACTTGATTCTTTGGGGTAAATGTCCAGAAGTGGTATACATTGTCACATGGAAGATCTGGTGTTAGTGTTGGATATGCGTGCATGTTTCAGTACTTGAGACTGTGGCCATGCTGGTGCCAAGGCATGTGTGCATGTGGAGGTCAGATGACATCTTTCAGGTCAGTCCTTATCTTGTTTTGGTCAAGAGTCTGTCATTGTCTCCAGATGCAATGATCCAAGAGTTTCCAGGGAGTTTTCTTGTTCTGCACCTATTCCATAATGGGCTTACTGGGTTACAACAGCCCACCACGACCTCTGGTTTTCATGTGGTGACTGGGAATCCAAACTCAGGTGCTCCAGTTTGCCCAGCCAGCACTTTATGTGCTGAGCCATCTTCACAGCTCTAGCGTTAGGGTTTGGAGGAACCTCTCTACTATCGTCCGTAGCAGCTGAACAGCAGTGAATAAGGGTTTCCCATCTGTCCACATCCTCACCAACATTTGTTGTTATCTGTTTTCTTCGTGACTATCATTCTGATGAGGGTAAGATATAATCTCATTATAGTTTTGACTTATATTTTTTCTTTCATCCTTTGAGAACTGCTAATTAGCCTACTTATTAATTGGTGTGTTTTCCTAAGAAAACGGACTCATTGCACATTTTCTTTTTTTAATATTTATTTGCAAGCAGAGAGAGAAAGGGAAAGAAAATGGCCCAGCAGGGCCTCCAGCCACTGCAAATGAACTTCAGATGCATGTGCCACTTTGTGCTTGCATATTTTCTAAGCCTTTGGACGCCTATGGTCTGAAATCTTTCTTCCCTCTCACTGAGAGCAGGGAGCTCCCCAAACCAAGCCAATTCCCTCCAAGTTAGGCCCCAGACTTTCTCTCCCACTTTGCAGAGTCCTCTATTTTACTTCTCTGAAGAAGGTATAGATACTTGGGCATCCTCCTCCTCTTCCTGTAGCTGGTATCCAGCTTTCCCTACATTGTTACCTGTTGTCAACCATTTTTGTCAGTACTGAAGGCATTCCTACAAACTTACTAAGTTGTTTATAACCACACCTGTTTAGGCCAGAAGACTTCCATCAGTTATTTTTTGCTCCATAAATGCATACCCTTAATAGCTTACGGTAGTGGTGATGGTATTTCTGCATCACCGCAGGTCGGCAGTTGTGGTTTAGGAGTCTTGCATGTGTGTGCTGGAGCTGCAGCCTTAGATACCTCGACTGGGGCTCAGCATCCATCCTGGCTGCCACTCAGGTGGGTCTCTGTATGGATTGTGGATCATGTCCTGCAGAGGAAGCTCACAGCATGCCAGCCCAGAGAGAAGAGTAACCACTTGGAGCCTATGTCCTTAGAGAATAATTTCAGAAGAAAGGTGTATTTAAAGAATTTGCAGGCATATTTTTAAGACCACCACTGTCTGTACATAGTCTCCAGGGTCTGCCCAATGATGCTCGCCACTCTGTCTCTTTGGGAGGAAAACAGGGTCGGATGGAGTAGAGTCCTGGTGTCACATGACTCCCACTCTGGTTCCATTGGGTAGCACTCAGCGACATGGCTCCAGCTAGCACAGGAGTAGCTGGGAAAGTCAAGGTCTTCAGGTGTGTGCCGCACAGAGAGAATGAAGTCATGTGTGCAGGACGTCATGTGTGCAGGACGAAGAGAGTCGTTCTGTTTCACACTGCTCCTCCATATGGCTTTGGCCCACTTGTCAGCTACTCTGTAAGAAAACAACAAGCCGCATTAAGGTATTATAGTTGCTTTGATGTTGAGTGGTATACCAGGGAGTCTCCTCAGCTCATGTCAAAGTTTGGATGAGTGCTTACTTTGATTTTGCTTTTAAGATCTAGGGGTGATTGTTCCTTCAAGTCCTCTGTGATCTTTGTCGCTGGGCCTGATGAGAAGCCCTCACCAAGGGCTCCTTTTGGTCCCTGGGGCATCTTATTGAATGCTTGCATCTTCAGTAATTCATCTGGGCCCAATGCTTTGTCTGTTTCAATACTTCTAATTTACCTAATTATGTACTCTAATGCAGTGACAAAGCCCTTTATCATTTCATTCTTTTCTTAACCCTTCCCTTGCTTAGGAAGTAGTCTTTCTGGGTCTTTGTTGCATTAGAAAAGCCTGTGTGAGAGATAGCCTGCTCTCTGCCTGGCTTTCCTCTGTTGTCTGTGTTACTGAAAGGACGTTAGTTGACTGCCTCTTCAACCAACTCCTGCCAGGCTCCTGTGCTCCTGATCAGGGCTCTAAGCTTGGGTGTAGTTGCTTTCCTCCCTCACATTCTGATCCAGTCCCACACACTACAGTCTCATGAGAAGGTCTTCAAAAGGCCAAAGGAATAGTCCTATTGTCATGAGCTACTTTGTGACAGCAGTGGCCATTCTCAACTGAACCAGATGTTCACAAGTACCCCTGAACCAAATACAATGGACGGAAACAAGAGTTTCAGCATTGTTATGTTGTATTTCAACAGCTAAAAATTGATGAAAGAAAGTTGTTCCTTATTCAAGTATTTTGGATCCTAAAGGAATATAGTGATGAGTTTGTCATTATACATTTATGACTTCCTGAATTAGTAGGTGCGGGCAGTATCTGCAGTTGCTGGCTTCACGCAGAGAGATGACCATGTCCATGCCTGAGCAAGTGTGCGGCAATGGCCCCACTTCAGCATTTTGAAGCCACTCAGAGGATGAATTAAAAAGTCCAGAATTTGTTTTGTTGCTGAATATACAATTCAGACAGGGTCTGGCAGAACAGCTCATTTCTGCTTTGTTATGTTGGCTGGGTAGACTTGAAGACCAGAGGCCTGCTCACTCAGGAGACTGACTACCTTTTCAATGTGGCTCTTGGCTGAGACTTTCTCTGGGATTGTGCCTGAACACTGTATGAGGCCTTTCCCCAGAGCTGCCTTACTTGCCTATATTGTAGCCTAGTGTTCAGAGAAACCCTAGATACTTAGAGGTAGTATCTAAAATAGATATACAAAAAAACATTAACTTAAGGGGCTAATAAGATAGCTTATTGGCCATCCAATCTGGCCATGGAAATTCCATGTCAATGAGAGACTGTAGTGGGCTGAGTTGAGGATTAGAATTTAGATAATGCCCAGCAAAAATTCCAGTGCACCTCAAAATTTAAGGAGTACCCGAATTCTTGTCTATAAAGTTAAAGAATTAAAATGATAGACAACTAGAGTTTGAGTTTAAGGTATAGTAGGAGACATATTCCCCCCCTCTCTCTTGAGGACACCCCAGTTGCTGTTGAGGAATGGGGACAAAGAAATCTCTCTTATGTATTTCCTGCTGAATAGGACACGAATTTATGGCAGTTGGGGATATCTCTCAGATAGGGGGAGGGTCCCTACCTAAGGCCCAAGAGAGAGACCCATCAGTCATACATCACATTGCCAAGATTTTGTCCTGTCTAACGTTGTGAGGCAAGAAATTGGGTATCAACCCCAGAAGTGGGGAGTGTTCCATATAGGGTGTCCAGTGTAGAGTGGTTCAGTATAGATGGTGTTGGATTGTTGTCCACCATGGAACACTCGAGATCCATCCCCAGAATTATTTATCGAATGGCATCATAGCTTCTGATATGGTCTGAGGCTGTTCCTGCATGACTTGTAAAGCAGATGACATGCATTAACAGAGTTATTAAGAAGAGATATACACAGCATTTAACCTTAATAATAGTACAAGTGTCACCTTGGGCAGCTATGAGGACATTTAGAACCCTGTGATTTTGCATGATTGCCTTTCTCATAGTTTGAATTTTAGAATTAAGGGGAGTTTCTTTAGCAGTATCCTTTAAAGTTTTTTTGTGTATAGTTAATGAGAGTTTTTAGGTGTCAGATTGTATCTTTTAATCCAGTGGATGAAATAAAAACAGACTAGATGATGATACCATTGGAAAACACTCCTAGTCTATCTATATTTAAAAACTGGCAAATTAGCGGGGCATGTTAAGGTGTTTAGCTTGTGTTTTCTGTATACCTTAGAATGCATCTTCCAATCTGCCCTGGGGCAAACTAGGGACAGAGATTGGTGTCACAAAGCCCTTTTAGTGTCAGTGGGAGCTTTGTAGTATTCATTTTATCTTAGATCCCATTTTGTAACAAACCATTTTGATGGTTGGAGGCTTATGACATTTTCTCAACCTGTCTTAAAGCTTTATTTGTTTTACCTTTTTTGAAAATTGTTATTACCATATATCCTTGGTTTTACATTTCTGAGCCACAATTTAAACAAGTATGTCTTTTCAGTGTCACCAATGGGTCTCCAAGGAGGATTTGTGATCTGGGAGAAGCACTGTGGCTTCTCCAGCATTATTGCTGTCAGAATGAGTCCAGGTCATGCTGAACTTGGCTTTCCTTTTGGAAGCCTGGATGACTGGTTCATCCTCAGTATGACTCTCCTGTTTTTGATTGTACACTGAATTTGTTTCTGGTCTCCGTGTCTTTCCTGACAAGAAAGGCCAGCTACCAGAGAGTCAGTGTGAAAACTTGGTCCTCAGTGGTAACTCCTGTTAAGGAGTGTCCCTCCATCTCCTGTGGCCTCGTGACATGGGAGCAGAGGCAATGATATTTGCCTATTTAGTTCCATGGCTCCACTTGGATTTGGCCTATGTAAATAGGTAGTTAGAGCACTCAGAAAGAAATTTGTATCAACCTTGTAGGATAGATATATCTATATTGACATCTATAACTGACTAGTAAAGCATATCTAATTAAAAAATGACATAAGCTTTAGTCTATTTTGTCTAACCTTTTAGTTTATTTATTTTGGAACAGTTTAGGCCATAACTGAAGTATGAAAGTAGGCTCATTTTAATTTTTTTAATCTCATGACTATACAGACAAAACATTGTTAGTTTTGAAAACAAAGTCCAAATAAATTGATCTAACCTGGAAATCATCAGATCAGGAATAGTCAAGCAAGACAGCATCTATGTTTGAAAATATATCAATTACCCAGGAGAGTTTGGAAACTCAGTTGTAGAGGTTGAAATCATTTTTTTCAGATGTAGATCATTATCTGAGCTTGAGGTCATACCCTGAAGTAGGGAATATATCTTAAAGAGTTAGTTTATTTAAAGGCAATAGACTTGAAGTACCCAACATAAGACAATTATTAAAATAAAATCTAGATAGAGACTGTGATTACTCACAATAGAGCAGGGTTTGGTCATTGTTGAATTAGAACAGCTGAGTTCTAATGTAACCCTTGGTGAATCTGTTTTTGAGAGAGAAAACATTTGACAATCAGTGTTAGTTTTACCTTAGATGTTAATTAATCTGATGTATGGTAGATATCCTTATAAACCTAAGACAATTTTATGTTTTACCCATGACAGAAATTTTATAAAACTTAACTAAGTTTATCCTAACATATTTTACCTAACGGGAGGATAGAAGCCACAATGGCTGAAATGAAACCTTTAAGTTATATAAATCTGGTGATGACCATTTGATAGAATTAGCATGAACAAATCAAAAAGTGTCTGCCATGTGCTTAGAAGCTAGGCTGCTCGATTCTGCACACACTAGCAGTGCCTGAAATTCTTCAGATTCATTATATTTGTTTTTGAAGTAATTTTTGGTAATTGCATGTTCCAAAACTTTTTATTGTTGTTTCATATTTTATAGCTCCCACACTGTTATGTGATCCAGTTTACTACCAGTTTGTAGGCAGGCAAAGGCTCTACCCTGTGCCACACCCCTGCCCTTCCCTCTTGCTTCTTTGTTTTAGATCCCAGATGTGAGGCAGACCAAGCTCCCCTGTCTCAGCATGGCCATGTCTTTGAACATCATAACATTTCTCCCCTGTAGAATGAAGAATGCTGTGTGTGTTCCCCATCAGTGCACATGTACATACTGATTGCTGTTGTGCAACTGTTGTTTATAGATAGTCTTTGATACATCGTCAGAGCTTTCCAGGAAATATCCAGAAGTGGGATTGTTTAATCATATGGAAACTTTAATTCTCTTTTGAGGAACCATCCCACCTTTTTCAATAATGGCTCTAATCTACAAAGATTCTGCATTCTCACTGGCTTTCCATACTTCAGCATCCTCATATGGAGTGTGGGGTGGTACCTGATTGTTTGGACCACCTGTCTCTAATGTTGGGTGATGCGACTCTTTAGCCACTGTCTGCTTTCTTTTGAGAAATATCTCATGTCTTTTGTGCAATATGTTGTTAATTTTGTTTCATAGAATTGTAAAGTTCCCTGTATATTTTGTCGCTAACCTTAGAAGATTCATGGCTTGCATGCTTTCTCCTCTCCCATAAGTTGTCTTTGCATGTTGTTCCTTCTGCTGTGCGGGCACTTGACATTTGACTTGTATGAGGGCCAGGATCTAACGAGGCATGCATGTCCCGAGCGTGCATGGTGACCTCCAGTCCATTTATTTTAGACTGAATTTGTTATGTTGCCAGAACTTTCAGGGTCAGATCTAAAAGTACTCCTTGTACAGACCATTGTAACGTTTCTTTAAAATTGCTTTTAGTATTTTTACAATTTCAGATTTTATGTTTGATTCTAATTTATTTTGAATTGGTTTTTGATTTTGCATTTTGTTGAGTTGATTTTTATATACAAGGGTCTGGTTTTATTCTTGTGGATACCTAGTGTTCCCACCACCATTTTATTGAGGAGTCAATTCCTTTTCCCATTGTATATTCTTAGTGTGTCTGTCAAAGTTTACCTGATAATGGATGTATGTTTCATTCATGTGTTTCTCTCTGTACTGTCGCTTAACATGTTGATCTCTATACCAGTACCATGGTGTTTTAATACTGTTGATTTGTAAGCATAGTTCAAAATCAGCTTGTGTGACTTTGTTATTTTTGCTTATTATTATTTGCTTATTTTGGCTATTTGGGATATTTTGCAGTATGATATGTGTTTTAGAATTTTTCTACCTAGGAAAAATGACATTAGAAGTTTAATAATTATTGCATTGAATCTGTAGATTGCTTTGGGCAGTATGTTCATTGTAACAAAAGTGTCTTCTAAGCCATAAAAACAGTATATATCTCTTTGTATTTATTGGTCTGTTTTTAAGCTTTTTTCCACAATGTTTTATGCTTTTTATAGTACACTTCTCTCACCTCCTCTTAAAAGATTTATTACCATGTGTTTTTGTAATATAAATGAGATTCATCTCTTGATTTTTTTAAATAATTCATAACAGAGAAACTATTCTGATTTTGTTTTATTCTGACACAGAAATTTGTTGGTTTGCATCTATATATTCAGTGGCATTAAAACTGAAATAATCAGTTTTACTTATAGTAAAAGTTTAGAACATTTCTGTCTAAATTTCACCATGTAATTCATAGAGCCCTTTGCTCTTTACCTGCAAAGTTACTCTTTCCAGTTCACACCTTGGGTGCTTTCATTTTCCAGTTCACACCTTGGGTGCTTTCATTCCCAGTTCACACCTTGGGTGATTTCATTTCCCACTTCACACCTTGGGTGATTTCATTTCCCACTTCACACCTTAGGTACTTTCATTTCCCACTTCACACCTTGGGTGCTTTAATTTCCCACTTTACATCTTGGGTGCTTTCATTTCCCACTTCATACCTTGGGTGCTTTCATTTTCCACTTTACACCTTGGGTGCTTTCATTTTCTGGCCAGTTGCCAAAGTAGCTTCCCTTGGCCTTTCATTTTTCTGATAATGACAAGATTTGTGTGTAGCCCCTACTCATAGTGTGAATTTCCTTAAACTCTTACTTTCATAATAGATGTTTTGGTTTTGATGGATCATGAGTGTGTGCAGTTTCAATTCAATTTTTTTTAACAAATCTTTTCTGAAGTTACTTCTGTTTATCTCTCTTTTTACCTGAAATTGTGGAGTCATTATTGATTTTTCAAAGTCTTAAGTGTTTCAGGCTTGGGTCAGTCTTCTGTCATGTAAAGTGTCAAAAAATAGTTTTACCTTCTTGTTTGATACTGAAATTACTTTAAATATCCATGAATTAACATCAGCTGCATAAGAGTAAAAAAAAGTCTAGAATTCTCTGCAAATTAAAAAAGGTAGGGTAGCTGTTCAAAAATGTAAAATATCACCAGAAGCACTAATTACTGCTCCTGGAAATACTAGTCTCTGTACTGTGTTCTTCTCTTATATCTGTGCTTGTAGACGTGACGTTTGCTTGCTTGCACACTGATAATATGGCAGGTGGTTTTTGTGGGAACTGTGTTATTGCTTGAGTGTGTTCTCTAACATTCTGAGCTGGTATGTATATAGATAAAGCCATGAATCTCACTGAAATGCATTTCTGTGACTCACAAGCAGTTGTAAGGAAGGGGTGCTGCTCGCTACTCACCCAGGTACACTGGCTTCCGTGTTCATTGCCAGTTCATCTCAGTTGGACTGGGTGATTTGCAGATTTTTTCCTGTGAAATCTTTGAATATCAGTTCTTTTTTAATCTTCTAAAATAGGACAAACTTTTACTTTCTTTTCAAACCTTCCTGTCATTCTTTTCATAAAGAGAAAGTGATGTAAAATCTCAGAATCGGCCCTTGACCATTGGAGAGCAGAACTGAAGGTGTTGTGCATTTGCACGGAGGCGCTGTGTCCTCTGAAAGAAGGCTGCGTCCACTCCCTGCCCGCAGTTCAGTTCTTCCGAATCCTAGCTGTTAAAACTTCCCACGTGGTTGGGATACATTTCAATGAAACTGCTGTATTGGTATACACTATCATTTACATTTTTGTGGGTTTTTTCATGGTAGGGTCTCTCTCTAGCCCAGGCTGACCTGGACTCACTCTGTAGTCTCAGGCTGGCCTCAAACTCAGTGATTCTCCTGCCTCTGCCTCCCAAGTGCTGGGGTTAAATGTGTGCGCCACCACACCCAGCTCATTTTTAGTACTTTAGATGTTAAATGATTGCTGTGTGGCTCATAGATACTTGTGGCAAAGTGAATACAGCAGTTTTTAGTGCTTTCTTTCATGACCCACTGAATTGCAATATTTAAATAGTATATTTTTTGTCATTGTACACAGAAAATTTCCCAAAAAAATAGGTAAGGAAGGAGACACAGAAAATCATTGAAACTAGAACATGATTTTGTAAAGTATTAGCTCTTCCAAACATTCATTATATTGTTTTATTCTTGGAGTACATATTGGGATTTCAATTGAATGTGATGATATGACATGAATTCTAGTTAATATGAAGATAAACTTCAATCATATAATGAGGAGGAAGAGAAAGTTCATCTCTCAAAAGTATTCTTGCCGGGAGGGGGGGAATTGGGGAATTCGGGATAACAATGCATGGTTTGCCCACTAAATAATGTAACTCATTATGGACAATAAATATATATTAAAAAAAAGTATTCTTGCCTTATTAGCTAAGTTTTTCCCAAGAAATTTCTATATAGCTGCTGTTTGTAGATTACTTCCCTGTTTTGGGATATTAGACTTTCTAAGGCTCTAGCAACTTCCTATTGCCTCCAATCATTGAGAAAATATTTGGTATCCTACTTTCATGCATATGGCATCTTAGTGGAGTTTCCTTGGCCTCTGTGATTTCCCTGTGCTTACTGAGAATCTACCCTGAGTTGTATCGAACTTTCTGGGAGGAGTCATCCATGCCACCCTTGCTTGAACCTGCTCCCACATGGAGCATTGGGGGGATAGACATGCTGGCACATCAAAGGGGATTTTTAAGCATGAAAATAGTATGCCTTCCTTTATAAGAAGTTAGGACTTGATAGGGGCTGGGGAGATGCTGCTTGCCAAGCCTGCTGGCCTAGGTTTAGTTCCCAGAGAACTACGTAAAGCTGGGTGAGCATTTGTTTGCAGTAGCAAAAGACCTGGCATACACAGAGAGTAAATAAATAAATAACTGTTTTTAAAAGGTAGAATGTTTATAAACTCAGGACTAGAGAATATATGCTACATTACTATCCAACATGGCTCACCCAGAGAGAGTGTGCACTGATACTCATAGGGAACCAACACAGCCGAGATCTCCAGGAGGAGGAGAGTAAACTATCACAGCAGCCATTACTGCTTTCTAAGACTCCAGAGGGCTGGGAAGATGACTCCGCAGTTGAAGGCACTTGTTTATTCAGTCTGCCGGCCCGGCTTCCCCTCCCTAGTACCACATGCACACACAAAGTGGCCCTTGCTTCTGGAGTTCTTTTGCAGTACTCATACTCACTCTCCCTCCTCACAAATCAATAAAAAGTATGTCTAAAAAATATTAAAAGCCTCTATTAAGGAGCTCTTTTCTGCTTTAGTAACCCTGTATGTTTCCACGCTGTAAGCAATTTTCCTCTCCAGCCTCTCATTTACTTCTAATCTCTGTCCACTGTCACCTACTTCTCCTTTCCTGGCCTCTGGTACCTTTACTCAAGATGCATAATGGTCGCGATTCCTCAGCACCACTTCCTGCCACACACCCTTGCTCGTCCTCCTGGTCACAAGCTATCCCGGCTCAGTAGATGGTCAGTGCCCAGGTAGGCTCGTGCGGTTGTCATTTTCCATCCTTAGAATGTACCCTCGTGTCATTTCTGTAGTCTCCTCTCAGGCTCTTTCCCACTCACAGTCTCGATCACACCCCTGTCTAAACATATTGAGTCACTGAATTACCATCCTCGGTTGTCAACTCACCCTGTCATTCTGCTCCTGACAGGTGGCACGTCACAGAATTCCTTTCCTTCCTTTTCATTGCTACACTTGAAATATCCACTACCTTTTATCCCTCATTTCGTTTCTTCCAGTTTAATTTTCTTTCCCACAAATTCTCCCCAGAATTCCACCTGTCTGTGATGGAACCCAGTTGGCCTTTTGTTACTAGACAGCGACCCTCCCGATCCTACGTTGCACCTCATTGCAGTGTGCTTGCTCTTGGGCTCACAGCATGAATTGAGCATCCAAACTCCACCAGCACATTTGCTGCCAGTTTTCTGTTGTACATTAGGTCAAACTACCGAGTAGTATATTTGATCCAGAGAGCATCTAAACAGGGCTTATTAACTATCATTCCATTTGGATTCTGTTTACATCTTTTCTTAAAATATCTTCATTGTCAATAATCAGATGCATTGTATGAGCAAATCTTATGGTGGTACCCCCATTTTCCTCCTCTTTGCCCCCAATCCACTGGGGGTCCTCCTCGGTGGGCATACTGGATCAGTCCATGGCGTAGGGGGTTATGAATTGCTCTAGAGGAAGCCAGTTCCCCCCTCACATTGAGTATTGTTGCTGAGGGGTGCGATGTTTCTGGATATTCTCCCCACCATGGCTCTTACAATCTTCCCGCCCCCTCTTTCCCTCAGTTCCCTGAGTCATGGTGAGTGAGTTTTAAGTCTGCTTTATTGTTGAGATCTTAAGTGTGTCTGGACTTCTGCTTTGGATTGCATTGGATATCATTGGTGTCTGTCTCCATTGACCCTTCCTGGGTTATCTGACTTGCTGTGGTGAAAGGTATCTTGTTTATCTCACCACTTTCTCATAGGCTTCATTTGGGACCTAGATGTTAGGCCAGGGTGGCTCATCTCCTGCCAGGATGTCAGCCATCTTCCCATGACTTGTTGGTGGAATTGAGTTGTCCACAGCGC